>JALGBA010002458.1:60000-123827 GCA_023970755.1 Azemiops feae
ACCACAGCCAATGGATTCCTAAACATCTCTCTCTCTGAAAATATGGGAGCTCATACATGCCCCCTGATATCTAAAGCATATTAAAAGCTTGCTCTGTTTATGCCAAATACCAATTTTTTCCCAAACGATCCTAGCAAACATTTGCCTTTGTTCTTCCATAAAATCCAGGAAAAATTCCAGACGGATTCTCACTCCCTCTTCTTTGTTGGACTTCATCATCTCTGATTAGGAGATTCGCATTTGCACAATGATTAAATCCACAGAGACACAAAACAGGAAGAGGCTTAGAAATTAGATTAGTAACTGACAAGAGCCATCACACCACACAACCCCTTTTTCTGCATCCTCTTTGTTTTCCATTTTGATTGCCTAAAAGGTGAGCCTTGCACAGGGGAAGCTGATGAAGACAGCGTTGCGGAGAGATGCTGTGTCGAAGTGCCCAAAATATTGTCGGCGATTGTGTAAAACCTCGTCGCAGTGTCTCTCAAGTCTTCCCTGCAGAGGTTAAAAAACTAGCAATCTAGTCTCCCCAATTACATTTGTAGCTGTTGTATTTGAAAAGGTTGGACAACCATTTGTCTGGAAGGGTATAGGATTTTCCTGCCTAAGCAGGGGGTTGGACTAGAAGACCTCCAAGGTCCCTTCCAACTTTGTTATTCTGTTATATTGGTTGAGGTTGTGGTTTGAAGCTCAGCCTATGAGTGGAATACCAACTGCTACACCAACTACTAGTAGTTAGAAAAGCACTTGCTCACAGTAAGAGTGGAGGGGAACTCATCAACTACAAAAAGTTGCATTGCTTGGAACAGTTCAGCGTCTTTAGCTATTCCAGATTCTTGAGAAGGACCTGCGAATCAGATTTGCAAATCCCATCTGAAGTATTGTTTCTGTTAGGAATAACAGGCGCAAACTATGAGAAAGACTGTATATACTGAATTTTACATGTATTAACTGCAGCAAGAATTGTATTTGCCCAATATTGGAAAAATGAAAACCTACCAACGGAAGAAGAACTAATTAAGAAAATTTTAGACTGTGCAGAAATGGACAGATTGACGTTAAAGAGAAAAGAGAAAGAAGACAGCGTATTTTAGAAAATGGGATAATTTTTATCAATGGCTAGAGAAATGAGTTAGAGAGAAAGGAACGTGATATGTACTATGTAACATTGATTATATATTAGTAAGAAGAAGACTATTGAGCGATTAACTAGCATATTGTTTATGATAATACAGAAATTAATTATTATTCATTGCTTTTTAATTACATGAACTCAGACAACATGCTGTTTGCTAAATATTAACAATGTTATTTTAAAAAATCCTAACCCCAACCCTAACCCCAATCCTATAAAAATTAATTATATATATAAAGAAGTATCTGAGAGACTGCCTAAACAGCAACACGACAATGATATTGTTAATGATAAGTTCAGCTTGCAATGAAGAGAGAAAATTGAAAATATGAAGCGCTCCATGAACATTTTTGTAAACATTCCAGAGCATAAGAACGGTCTACTAAACAAGGAAACGAGAGGAATGTCTTTTGATGCTCAAGAACAAGCATTATGCTCAAATCTCATCCGGGCAAAAATGTAACAGACCAGTTTTGAGAGTCAGTACTGATTGTGTCACAATAAGGATGAAACGGTTGATCATGTATTGACTGGATGTGTTGAAATCATGCAGACTGATTACAAAACAAAGCACAATTGAGTTGGGAAGATACTGGCATATGCTGGCATTTATGTAAAAAGCCCAGATTAATAGAAAATAGAATAGAATAGAATAGAATAGAATAGAATAGAATAGAATAGAATAGAATAGAATATAGAGTAGAGTAGAGTAGAGTAGAGTAGAGTAGAGTAGAGTAGAGTAGAGTAGAGTAGAGTAGAGTAGAGTAGAGTAGAGTAGAGTAGAGTAGAGTAGGATAGGATAGGATAGGATAGGATAAGACAGAACAGAACAGAACAGAACAGAATAGAATAGAATAGAATAGAATAGAATAGAATAGAATAGAATAGAATAGAATAGAATAGAATAGAATAGAATAGAATAGAATAACAGAGTGGGAAGGGACCTTGAAGATCTTCTAGTCCAACCCCCTGCTCAAGCAGGAAACCCTATACCCTTTCAGACAAATGATTGTCCAATCTTTTCAAATACAACAGCCTTCCAGTGTTTTGGAGAATAGCCTGACTCCCTCTTCTTTGTGGCAGCCCCTGAGATATTGGAACATGGCTATCATGTCATCCCTAGTCCTTCTCTTCATTAAATTGGATATACCCAATTCCAGCCACCGTTCCTTATATGTTGTAGCCTCCAGTCCCCTGATCATCTTTGTTGCTCTTCTCTGTACTCTTTCTAGAGTCTCAACATCTTTTTTTATCTCGTGGTGACCAAAACTGGATGCAGTATTCCAAGTGTGGCCTTAGCAAGGCATGGTAAAGTGGTATTAATACTTCACCTGATCTTGATTCTATCCCAATCAATCTGTCACAATATCACAATATTCTGTCACAATCAATAAGTACTGGGTCCATGAAATCACAGGTAAAGTCATTGAAAGGGCAACAAAAATACTATGGATTTAAAAATTCAGGCCGATCAACAGCTGGAACATTACATGTTATCCATTACTGTGATTGAAAACAACCATGTTTGGCTTATTAATGTAGCTATTCCAAGAGACAGTAATTCTGAAAAACAAAATTGCAAAAAGAGCAAAATTTTACTAGAAGGTAATGACAGTGCTGCTAATATTTATTGGGGCACCATGTGCGAAAGACAAAAAAATTGAATTATGACAGCCCGATGCAAACGGTGACACCTTGTACATAATTAGACGTCACCTTGAATAGAGCTTGAATCACAAAGAAGAAAACAAGCCAACATCAGCTGTGACACATGATTAGTTGAACTGGAATAATAACAATAATTTGTGTGCCTTTACCAAGGTCTGGTACGAAGCAGAAAAAACACAGCAATTATAAAATTCAGTTCAATGAAATTAGTTCACAACTTAACGACCCCGGTGAATAAATACTGATAAAGGAGAATCTTGGTAGCTCAGGGTTGAAATGAGGGATCCTTGGTGCTCTCTGAGCTTGACTGTTTTCTTTCAGATGTTTCAGGACCCAACTAGGTAACATCAGTGCGTTAAAGTAGAGATGGGTGGTAAGTAGAACAAAGAACATCTCAAATTTTTGTGGGTTTCTGCAGCAAATGGCAATGGGCCCAGAATGACAACTCATGATGAGTGATACCATCAAAAAGAAACATTGGCTGTGATTGTTCAATAGAAAACCTCTCTGATCTGAGCAGAAGGTTGGACTAGAAGACCTCCAAGGTCCTTCCAACTCTATTATTATTATCAGTGCTAGAAGAGTGTGGGTTTTATAGAGAGGAGGAGGAGGAGGAGGAGGAGGAGGAGGAGGAGGCGGAGGAGGAGGAGAACTGTGGGGTTCTTGGTGCTCTCTGAGCTTGAGGGTTTCCTTGCAGATGTTTCATTACCCAAACTAGAACATCATCAGTGCTGGTAGGACCGGACAAGAGCAAACACTCCTTTCTAACACTGATGATGTTACGTAGCTGGGTAATGAAATGTCTGCAAGAAAACAAGCAAGCTCAGAGAAACCCAGGACCCCATAGTCCTTCCTTCCTTCCTTCCTTCCTTCCTTCCTTCCTTCCTTCCTTCCTTCCTTCCTTCCTTCCTTCCTTCCTTCCTTCCTTCCTTCCTTCCTTCCTTCCTTCCTTCCTTCCTTTCTTCCTTCCTTCCTTCCTAAATTCCACTCCCTTCTAGCACTGATTATGTTATCTAGTTGGGTAATGAAATGTCTGCAAGAAAACAACCAAGCTCAGAGAGCCCCCAAGGATCCCTCAGTGAATAAACATTAACAGCTAGAAGAAACCACATGCAACTATTTAAAACAATGCTCTATGATATCACCAAGAACACGTAGACCCATAATTAAAAGAAACTTGTTCTTAACGTGCATCAATCAGTTAAATAAGAAGGGGGGGGGGAGACAATCAGACTCAGACACACTAATTAAGGAGAAAAGGTCTTCCTACCCCTTTTCAAGGATAAGAAATTTCAAAAAGGATGGAGGGAGGGAGCTGATTCCAGATTTAAGGTGGACTAGGTTTGTAAAGGTCTTGAAAATGGAGATTGGGATAGCAGAGTAATAGAATAGTAGAATAACAGAGTTGGAAGGGACCTTGGAAGTCTTCTAGTCCAACCCCCTGCTCAAGGTCCTGCCAGGGAAGAACATAAGGAGCAAACTGGAATACAGAGCAAACTTTGATTCAAAAGAAAAGTGAGGAATATGCTGATCTAAAATGGTAAACATCTTCCTTCGTGCTATTGCTCAAAATTCCACCCTGGGTCTATTATCCAGACTTCAGTGACTTAACAAGAAATTGATTATATTTCAATTGATTATAAGGACTCCTGTCTTGGATGAGAAGAACGCCAAAGTCCTGTTGAAAGAAAAATCTTCATCAGGGTCCAGTCCAAGCTGGGAATAAACAAAATGGAGACTGCTTTAGAAAGAAAGCTGTAGTTTATTGAAGAGCAGAGCCAGACAGAAACATGGCTCTGGAAAAACTGATCACATGTAGCAGGATGTGGTGGGTTTTTATACCTTCTGGGGCTCTTGAGGTTGTTTCCTATTCCTGTTTGAGGCTTTGTATTTCCTGTGTCATGTACTTTGACCTGAGTCTGAGTGGTATTGGTATATATCTATTCTATTCTATTCTATTCTATTCTATTCTATTCTATTCTATTCTATTCTATTCTATTCTATTCTATTCTATTCTATTCTATTCTATTCTATTCTATTCTATTCTATTCTTATTCCATATTCCATATTCTATTCTATTCTATTCTATTCTATTCTATTCTATTCTATTCTATTCTATTCTATTCTATTCTATTCTATTCTATTCTATTCTATTCTATTCTATTCTTATTCCATATTCTATTCTATTCTATTCTATTCTATTCTAGTCTAGTCTAGTCTAGTCTAGTCTAGTCTAGTCTAGTCTAGTCTAGTCTAGTCTAGTCTATTCAATTACTTTTGGTATTGGTGGGTTAATCCTATTATGTCCCCAAAGGTCATGTCTTTTAGAGTTTGGGTGGGGAATGTAGATTTTAGGGGTCTTTGACTTCCTAATCTCATCAGCTTCTAGCTTCCTGGCCCCAACCTTCCTGAATGGATTATTGAATTTGCATTTCTAAGAGCTGGCCTCTGCCTAGGGGGCTGGGGCTGGTTTCTGTCTTTTTAAAAGATCTTCCCCATTATTCCTTTGGGGAAATTTATTCCGCCTTTTTAATATTTCCCAAAATATTTCTTTCTCTGGATTCTTCCCACAGTCCTTTCCAGCCCTGGGATTCTATGATTGTGAACAACAGATTTTAATTCTGGTAGGATTTCCCCTGAATTAGCAGTTCTGAAGATGTCATGGAGAAGATAGATAGATAGATAGATAGATAGATAGATAGATAGATAGATAGATAGATAGATAGATAGATAGATAGATAGATAGATAGATAGATAGATAGATAGATAGATAGATAGATGATAAATAGATAGATAGATAGATAGACAGACAGACAGACAGACAGACAGATATGGAAGAGATAGATGATAGATAGATAGATAGATAGATAGATAGATAGATAGATAGATGATAGATAGATAGATAGATGATAGATAGATAGATAGATAGATAGATAGATAGATAGATAGATGATAGATAGATAGATAGATAGATAGCATAGATAGATAGATAGATAGATAGATAGACAGACAGACAGACAGACAGATATGGAAGAGATAGATGATAGATAGATAGATAGATAGATAGATAGACAGTAGATAGATAGATAGATAGATAGATAGATAGATAGATAGATAGATAGATAGATAGATAGATAGATAGATAGATAGATAGATAGATAGAGAGAGAGAGAGAGAGAGAGAGAGAGAGAGGGAGAGAGAGAGGGAGAGAGAGAGAAACCTGATGTCTTTAGGTCTCAGGAAGCAGTGAAGAAGCTGGAGAAAAGGGGAGGGAGAATTTAATTGGAGAATGGAAGAAAAAGGAAGAAACACGACTTTTTTTCTTCCACTTGAAGTGGCCCCCCCTGACCTATCTGCATACATTTGTGCCTAATTAATATTTATGCCAAAGTTGCTGTCTCAATTAAATTCGAAATGAAAGTAATTAGAGGGAAAGGAGATTGTTTGTGGGTGATAGGCTGGCCAGAGGTCAATAGTGAAAAAGCATCAAAGTGAATATCTCCTTCTCACTTATGGCCATTTTGTTTTCCTGGCCAAAGAATGATCTGAGATCAACTTGATGGACACGTTCCACTCCAGTGTTGTTGTTTTTTTGATGCTCAATGGGTAACTTTTTAACAACCAAACCAGTCTGGTATCTTCCGGGCCAGTCTTCAAGGAACTCCCCTGCTCAACTCTGTACCATTTCAGATCAAAGGAGAAAGTTCCTAACTGTGGGGACAATTAACCAGTGGAACTGCTTGCCTTCAGACATTGTGGGTGCTTCATCACTGGAGGTTTTTCAGAAGAGACTGGACAGTCACTTGTCTGAGATGGTATAGGTCCTCCTGCTTGAGTGAGGGGCTGGACTAGAACAGGGCTTTTCAACCTTTTCACCCATTGTACCACTTTTAGGATATGGCAATATCCGAGTACCACCAGTCGCCTAGCAAGGTGTCAAAAACTTGATGACCAAAAAAAAAAAAAGGAAAAAAAGTGATAAAGTACAGGTAGTCCTCGACTTACAACAGTTCGCTTAGTGACTGTTCGAAGTTACAATGGCACTGAAAAAGGTGCCCCCCAAGCCACAGCCGAGCAGGACACCTGCCTGCCCGCCCGGCGGCGCTCTTCCTCCTGTCCGAGGTTTTCATTGTTGTGAGCATTTCTGTTGAGGATTGGCAGCGGGGGCGGGGTGGGGTGGTGTTTGGTTTTTATTCCCCCCGTCTGCTGGGTGGTTGCAGCAGGTTTTGGTCACTTCACATGACCCTGGGACACTGTGACCGTCATAAATATGAATCAGTTGCCAAGCATCTGAATGTAAATCACAAGACCCTGGAGATGCTGCAACATTCCAGCTGATCGGCGCTTCTTCTGGGCTCAGCAGAAGCGCCAGGATCAGTGCTGCTTTCCAGCTGATTGGTGCTTCTTCTGGGCTCAGCAGAAGAACCAGGATCAGCGCCGAGCTCCAGCTGGAGCCTGGCGCTGATCCTGGCGCTTCCACTGAGCCCTGACAGCCCTGCGCTCGCTCAAGCTTGTGCAGTGCTGCCACCGGTTCAGCTCGTTCCCCTCCCCCGCTACCACTTTTCTAGGATGGTCGCAACCCGTACCACTGGTTGAAAAGCCCTGGATTAGAAGACCTCCAAGGTTCTGTTCTATTCTATTCTGTTCTGTTCTGTTCTGTTCTGTTCTAGACTACACTAGACTAGACTAGACTAGACTAGACTAGACTAGAAGGCCTCCAAGGTCCTTCCAACCCTATTATTCTATGTTCTATAATTAACTGGGTAAAGTAACAAATTATGATAAATTGTGGGCGCTCCATCACTGGAGGTTTTCAAGACGGGATTGGACAGCCATTTGTCTGAAATGGTATAGGGTTTCCTGCTTGAGTGGGGGTGGTGGTGTTGGACTAGAAGACCTCCAAGGTCCCTCCCAACTTTGTTATTCTGTTATTCCATCCCTGAGTGAGCCAGAATACAAGGGTCACCGTGAATAATAAATAAAATAAAATTCCAAGAGGGGAAAGCAACACGGACTGCAAGGAAACCATAGCTCCGAGTTTCTCATAATCATAAATGGTTTGAATTTTAAAGGAACGGTCTTGAAACCTACAATTCCTTTTTTCCCCCTCAAAACTCCCAATCAGCTCCTTTTGTTGGCTTCATCCTAATTAATTCTCCCTCTCCTTCCCTGAGATACACTCTCACCCCTGTTGCTAAGAGTTCACCAACGGGGCTTCCTAACACAATTTACCGTAATGAGCGAAACTGGGCTGTGTGGTGGAGTTGATTCCCATTGTTGTATTTACACAATGTCTTATCAACAACATTGCTGGAGGAATCAGCTGAATTGGCTTTTTTCTCAAGAAGAGGCCCACGTGGTTTGGGGAGACTGAATCCAGACAAATAACCCTCCCCGGCCTGTGCTTAATGGCCATGGAAATAGAAGGCGGCAATTAAACTCTTGGCGCTGAGTGAACACTTGGGGAAATTGGTTTTGCAGCCTGCGCGCGCCTCTGAGAAGGTGTGCAAAGGAGGGAAAGAGGTGATTAGTTTAGCACAAAAGAGACTTGAGGTGGTTTGGAACTACCTGTAAATCTATTCCTTGTGATCATCCAGGACCAGATGAATTACCTGTTGTCTGCGCAGAACTTTTATAGCCACTTAGGAGGGCAGCTGGAAACGGGGTAAATAGTGATAAGACTAAGTAAGATGCTGCAGAACCGTCTTTGAGGGCGCTAACCTTAATCAGACCCTAAATAGGTAGAGGATAGATGATAGATAAGTAGGTAGCTAAGTTGGTAGGTAGGTATGGAGATGGAAGGAAGGAAGGAAGGAAGGAAGGAAAAGAAAGAAAATAGACAAGATATGATAGATTATTAATAATAATAATAATAATAAAGTTGGAAGGGACCTTGGAGGTCATCGAGTCCAACCCCCTGCTCAGGCAGGAAACCCTATACCATTTCAGACAAATGGCTGTCCAGTCTCTTCTTAAAAATTTCCAGTGTTGGAGCATTCACCGCTTCTGGAGGCAGGTTGTTCCACTGGTTAATTGTTCTAACTGTCAGGAAGTTTCTCCTCAGTTCCAGGTTGCTTCTTTCCTTGACTAGTTTCCATCCATTACTTCTTGTCCTGCCCTCAGGCGCCTTGGAGAATAGCTTGACTCCCTCTTCTTTGTGGCAGCCCCTGGGATATTGGAACACTGCTATCATGTTACCCCTCATCCTTCTCTTCATTAAACGAGACATGCCCAATTCCAGCAAACATTCCTGATATGCTTTAGCCTCCAGTCCCCCTAATCATCTTTGTTGCCCTTCTCTGCACTCTTTCTAGAGTCTCAACATCTTTTTTACATCGTGGTGACCAAAACTGGATGCAGTATTCCAAGTGTGGCCTTACCAAGGCATTGTAAAGTGGTATTAACCCTTCACGTGATCTCGATTCTAACCCTCTGTTAATGCAGCCCAGCACTGTGTTGGCTTTTTTGGCAGCTGCAGCACACGGCTGGCTGCTATTTGATCAATTAGATAGACAGAGAGACAGATGAGAGACAGATGAGAGACAAAGACAGAGACAGAGGGATGATAGATAGATGATAGACAGATAGAGATAGAGATAGTAGATAGATAACAGAGATGAGAGATATGGAGAGATAGATTGAGATAAATGACGGAAAGAAAGATGTTAGAAAGAAAGCTAGAAAGACAGAAAGATAGATGATAGATAAATAGACAAAACAATGATAGATAAGTGAAAGGTCTTTGTGTGTGTGTGTGTGTGAGAGAGAGAGAGATGATTGCTAGAAAGATAAGTGATAGATAGAAAGATAGACAAGACAGATGATAGAAAGAGAGGTAAATAGATATAGATAGATAGATAGATAGACAGACAGACAGACAGACAGACAGACAGACAGACAGACAGACAGACAGACAGACAGACAGACAGACAGACAGACAGACAGACAGACACATTTAGGCCATTAGATAGATATTAGATAGATAGATAGATATTAGATAGATAGATAGATAGATAGATAGATAGATAGATAGATAGATAGATAGATAGATAGATAGATAGATAGATAGATAGATAGATATTAGATAGATAGATAGATAGATAGATAGATAGATAGATAGATAGATAGATAGATAGATAGATAGATAGATAGATAGATAGATAGATAGATAGATAGATAGGTAGGTAGGTAGGTAGGTAGGTAGGTAGGTAGGTAGAGTGGTGGGATTCAGCCAGTTCGCACCGGTTCGGTAGAACCGGTAGCTAATTTTTTGTTGTCCAGGCCCAGAATGGACTTCCGGAAGCAGCATCCATGCACAGAACCGGTTGTTCACATATTTGAATCCCACCACTGGATAGCTAGCTAGCTAGCTAGACAGCTAGACAGCTAGACAGCTAGACAGAGATAGATAGATAGATATATATATATATAGATAGATATATAGATAGATATATAGATAGATATATAGATAGATAGATAGAGAGGAGAGAGAGAGAGAGAGAGAGAGAGAGAGAGAGAGAGAGAGAGAGAAGAGATGTTGGTTTCTTTTGTAAGGCTGGGAGGAGATAGATGGCCACTTCCTAGCCTAGGTGACCAGGTCATTGGCACGCATGTCCTGCTGGCACTTGGGGCTGTGTTAATTCCTCTGGGACATGGCTGACACAGCATCTGCCTCATGAAAGCACCGTCTTCCTCCCGTCCCTCTTTAACATCTTCTCTCTCCTCCTCCTCCTCCTCCCATGTCAGCGAATGCATTTCCTTCCCCGCGCACTTCCTCACCCACCCACGCTCTCCTCAAACAACGGCCCGGGCACAATGGGCATCATCTTGAGCGTGTCCTCCCTCCCCCCGCCCCCCCTCCCAGCTCTTCTTTTCTTTCCCTCCGCACAAAAAGCCTGCATCCAACCATATGGAGTTTTAAATTGAAGCTGCTTGGCAACTGTAGGCACTTGGAAATGAGCTTTTCACCCCGCCGATGAATGGGGCTTTGTTTTGAACACAGCTTCCATTTTCTTCCTTCCGCCACCTCCTCACCCTGGTGGGAGTTGCAGAATTTTTCCTTCTCTCTTGGAGCTTTCCTGGCAGGCCCACGTGGTCCCCGTTGCCAATGGCGTCACTTCAGAAGCTTGGCTCCAGCCGACAGTGAGCTGACACATCCAGAATGTCGTTTTTCCCCCTTCTTGCTTTCTCTTGGAGATGCCGCACCGACACAACAGAGGCAAAGAAAGGGAGGGATCGTGGCTTGAAGACTGCCAGGCCCTGGGCCAACCACGATTCCTCCTCCTGTCTGGGATCCCAAAGGTGCTTTTTTTCCCCCCCAAAAGGCAACGGGAGTTCCTTGTTTTTTCCTGGAAGACATTTCATTTCTCCTCCAAGAAGCTTCTTCGGTTCTGACTGAATGGTGGAGGATGGAAGGACTTATGTTCCTTGCAGTCATCTGGTGATTAGTACTCTTTCTGAGAGTCATTGAGGCCCCTTGGAGGTTTATCTGTGCCCTCAGGGACACTTGAATCAGAGTGCAAAGGAGTGTGGGACCTTCTTGGAACTGCTGAAAGGACTGTGTTGTAAACAGGAGATAGGTGGTATCATATCAAAGGCCTGGAGACCAAAACATACGAAGAACGGCTACGGGACTTGGGTTTGGCTAGTTGAAAGAAAAGAAGAAATAGGGGAGACAGGATAGCAGCGTTCCAGTATCTGAGGGGCTGCCACCAAGAAGAGGGGGTCAAATTATTCTCCAAAGCACGAGAGGGCAGGACAAGAAACAATGGTTGGAAACTGACCAAAGAGAGAAGCAACTTGGCAATTAAGGAGAAAGTTCCTAACAGTGAAGACAATTAACCAGTGGAACAGCTTGCCTCCAGAAATTGTGGAGGGAAGGAAGGAAGGAAGGAAGGAAGGAAGGAAGGAAGGAAGGAAGGAAGGAAGGAAGGAAGGAAGGAAGGAAGGGCAACGGATGGAAACTTGGAGAAAGAAATGATGCATTGAAGTGGTCTCCCAGTCCTAAACACCGAACCACCGAAAACACACTAGAGTTGGTGTCTTCCTTCAAATTGGGAAGTTAAAGATGGATTAAGTTCAAATCAAGTATCTTCTGGATTTCTCTGTGTCATATTGAAGGTCAATCAAGAAATCCTTCTAGTCCTCCCCAATCTTTCCTCTTACCATCCAGGAGAAGAAGAAAAAAACCCTGGGATTCCATTCTTATTGCTTTTAATTGGATATCTCTTCCAAGCGACGAGGACCACAGTAGATATCTTACCATCTTGGGATCAGCCTAAGGGACAGCCAAGGGACTGAGCAAAATCACTGACAGATCGAGGGAATCTCCAGGGCAATGTTCCTCCACCTTGGCAACTTAAAACGGTGTGGACTTCAACTCCCAGGATTCCCCAGCGAGCATGCTGAATTCTGGGAACTGAAGTCCACACAGCTTAAAGTTGCTAAGGAACAAAGTTGCTCCAAGGGATGAAAGAGTTGAGCTGGAAAGTGATGGAGACAAGCAGACAAAACAGAAGTGGACCCAAAGGAAGGTCCTGCCAATGGTGTCTATAGATCCTTCCTTGGTGTCTGCCAAATCCATCATCTCACCGGGCTTAATTTTCTTAAATTAGGAAACAAATGAGAACTTGGCTTGCTGTGAAGCAGAGCCAAATCTGCTAGCTGTCGATTTCATTTCCAAGTATGCCTCTGGGCAGCGGCGAGATGCCATAAGGATATTTGTAAATAAAAATTGGTGAAGAGATGCAATGCAATGCTTGGTTGGGAAGAGGAAGACAAGCTCAGTTGCTGTATTATGGGACAATCTGATGGGCTGTACGGGATGCAGGAAGCCAGTTGACCTGTGGGACCCTTGCTAAATGACCGTGATCTTGAGTGACCATGATGTTACATGATATGCAAAATTCTGGGGTTCTTGGTGCTCTCTGAGTTTGGCTGTTTTCTCGCAGATGTTTCGTGACCCAACTAGGGAACATCATCAGTGCTAGAAGGGAGTAGAATGTAGAAGGAAAGTAGAGTATTTTATTTGGCCAAGTATGATTAGACACACAAGGACTTTGTCTCCTATGCAGTAGGGTTTGTCTTACAGTCTTCCTCCTCCTCCTCCTCCCCTTCCTCCTCCTCCTCCTCCTCCTCCCAAACCCCATTCCTTTCTAGCACTGATGATGTTCCCTAGTTGGGTAATGAAACATCTGCAAGAAAACCTTCAAGCTCAGAGATCACCAAGGATGCCACAGTCTTCCTCCTCCTCCTCCTCCTCCTCCTCCTCCCAAACACCACTCCCTTCTAGCACTGATAATATTGCTAGATCATTAATAATATTATTAGGTCATTAAATGTCTGCAAGAAAACCACCAAGCTCAGAGAGCACCAAGGACTCCACAGTCCTCCTCCTCCTCCTCCTCCTCCCTCCTCAAAATCCACTCCCTTCTAGCACTGATGATATTAATTAGTTAGGTCATTAAACCTCTGCAAGAAAGCCACCAAGCTCAGAGAGCATCAAGGACTCCACAGTTCAACCCCAAGCTACAAAGATTCTCTTCCATTGATGCAAAATCCTGTCTGTTCCATTTCCTCTCTAAGGTTGTTCGCCCTTGTGTTAGTGCATGGGTTTCAGCTCTTCAATCTAATTCAGGAGCAATTCAGCTGCAGCCGTGGGGTAGACACTACCCCATTGCCATGTGCGCGCAGAAGCCATAAAGGAAGAAACAGCACGAAACCCGTTGAATACACAGCGGTGTATTAGATGTCATTGTAACGGAGCCTTCGAACAATCGGATAAGTCATAAAAGGAGACACCATTTCCCACCAGGAGGCGATGGAAAGAGCAAAGAGCAGTCCAGATCGATTGTGCCTTGTTCAACGCTGACCAAGAAACCTATAAACAGCCAGGCAGTCCCAGAATTGGACCATAAACCATATTTAGAGCAAGCCCCCCGTTCTGCCATGGAAATAGGTGTCAACTCCACCAACATTAGGAAAGAGAATTACAGGCCGCGACGGGGCTGTGTGGCTTCCTTAATTCTTTACATCCTCGCGTCGGTGTTTATCAAAACCACTTGACCCCCCTCGCGCACCGATGCCAATGGCATTTCAATCGGATCACATCCCATCTCCCGCGTAACCCACCGCCACCCTCATTTCCATATTGCATTAGGGCTGATTTCTTATTCTTCCCCCAGCGTCTCTGCTTGGCGGCTGTAATTTCCATATGATCCTTGGCCCCGAATTTCAAAGCATAGGTTTGCTCTAATGGAGTTTGAATGCTGAGATTCGGTCGTGCGTTGACTCGGGGGGCACCTGGCAAAGTGAGGCGGCTGATCAAGATGCTGATCGCAAAGTCTCCTCTGGACCTATAAACATCGGGGTGAGGGAAGGCAGACGCCCCTCCCCTTGTTCCCCATTCTCCGTCTATCAGCTTTGGTGTCTGATAGCATAGCCGATAACTATTATTTATAAGGTACCATCGTTGGCCAGGGTGGCACTTAAATTCTGCAGGGCTGCTTAGGGGGAAAAAAACAAACCAAACTAAATCAGAGGTTTAAATCTTCAAGGGTGTTGCTACACCATTTCTTCAGTAACAGTAACAGAGTAAAAGAGTTCAAAAGGGACCTTGGAGGTCTTCTAGTCCAACCCCCTGCTCAAGCAGGAGATCCTATTGGACAAGTTTGTCTGAAATGGTATAGGGTTTCCTGCCTGAGCAGGGGGTTGGACTAGAAGACCTCCAAGGTCCCTTCCAACTATTCTATTCTATTCTATTCTATTCTATTCTATTCTATTCTATTCTATTCTATTCTATTCTATTCTATTCTATTCTATTCTATTCTATTCTATTCTATTCTATTCTATTCTATTCTAGTCTAGTCTAGCCTAGTCTAGTCTAGTCTAGTCTAGTCTAGTCTAGTCTAGTCTAGTCTAGTCTCTCTCACGGGAACTGATGATGTTCAGATGCAATTATCTTGTCTTGTCCCGTCCCGTCCCATCCCATCTCATCTCATCTCATCTCATCTCATCTCATCTCATCTCATCTCATCTCATCTCATCTCATCTCATCTCATCTCATCTCATCTCATCTCATCTCATCTCATCTCATCTCATTTCATCTTATTTTATCATCTTACAGATAAGAAGAATCTTATTAAGAATATTTTAAGAAGAGATTAGACAGTCAGTTATCTGAAATGGTAGGTACTTCTGCTTGATCAGGGGGCTGGACTAGAAGACCTCCAGGGTTCTATTCTATTCTATTCTATTCTATTCTATTCTATTCTATTCTATTCTATTCTATTCTATTCTATTCTACTCTACTCTACTCTACTCTACTCTACTCTACTCTACTCTACTCTACTCTACTCTACTCTACTCTACTCTACTCTACTCTACTCTACTCTACTCTACTCTACTCTACTCTACTCTACTCAAATGCTGTCCAATCATTTCTTAAAAGCCTCCAATTTCTGGAGGCAAGCCATTCCACCAATTAATTGTTATCACTGTTAGGAAATTTCTCCTTAGTTCTAGGTTGGATCTTTCTTTGATAACAGAATAACAGAGTTGGAAGGGACCTTGGAGGTCTTTCAATCCAACCTCCTGCGCCAAGCAGGAGAGCTTGTATCATTTTCAGACAAATGGTTGTCCAATCTCTTTTTGAAAACCTCCAGTGTTGGAGCACCCACAACCTCTGGAGGCAGGTTGTTCCACTGGTTAATTGTTCTAATTGTCAGGAAATTTCTCCTTAGTTCTAGGTTGCTTCTCTCCTTGATTAGTTTCCATCCATTGTGTCTTGCCCTGCCCTCAGATCCTTTGGAGAATAGCTTGATCCCCCTCTTTTTTGGAGCAACCCCTGAGATATTGGAAGACTGCTATCATTTCTTCCTTCTTTTTGATAGGCTAAATATACCCAGTTCTTTATACTTCACTAGAGAGATGTAACAAAAATATTTATTCTTGGTATTTTTTTTTTTTGGTAAGGGGTGGGTATGGATTGTGTGTTTCTTCTAGGAAAAGCTCACTTGTTAAGTCAAGCAACTTAAAGAGGTTTTATATTTCCATTACAGTTATCACTCTGTGTTTTTTTTTGACAAAGCACTACACAAAGGTGTATCAAAAGAAAGATCTGAATAGAAATAACATCAGCATTAAGTGCATTTTATTTGAAGGGCATTATTGATTTTGACAAATGTGCAGTGATTGCTCGCTATGGAAATGTTGTTTTGGGATCATCTCAAAACTCATATCGACCGGAAAAAGGTGAACTGCAGCTTTGCAGACAAAGTCATGCTGAGGAAATTTGGTTTAAGAGATATTTGGTTTAAGAGAACGTTGTGAATGGCATTAGACAGATTTATAATGCTTTTTAGCCTTTGGAGAGAGCCGGTTGGTGTAGTGGTTAAAGCACCAGGCTATAAAACAGGAGATGCTTTTGTGTCGCTTTAGACACAAAGCCAGCTGGGTGACCTTGGGCCAATCCTTCTCTCTCAGCCCTAGGAAGAAGAAGGCATGAGCAAATCACTTCCAAAAATGTTGCCCAAAAAACTTCAGGGACTTCTCTAGGCAGTCACCAACGGCCAACACTGACTTGAAGACACAACCACATGTGCTGGTGGGCTTCCATGTTTACAATTGGATTCAGGTTATTGGGTTAGTAATTCAGCAATATCTCCAGGAGGTGGTATCTCAGAACCTTTTGGTTCCATCACTAAAGTCACTAAACAGAGACATAGAATTAAAATCACATGAAGTATTAGTACCGCTTTATGAAGCCTTAGTAAGGCCACATCTGGACTATTGCATACAGTTTTGGTCACCACATTACAAAAAAGATGTCGAGACTTTGGAAAAAGTGCAGAGAAGAGCAACTAAGATGATTAAAGGCCTGGAGACAAAAACATATGAAGAATGGCTGCGGGACTTGGATATGGCCAGTCTAGAGAAAAGAAGGACTAGGGGGTGACATGATAGCAGTCTTCCAGTATTTGAGGGGCTGCCACAAAGAAGAGGGGGTCAAATTATTGTCCAAAGCACCTGAAGGCAGGACAAGAAACAATGGTTAGAAACTGATCAAAGAAAGAAGCAACCTGGAATTAAGGAGAAACTTCTTAACAGTGAGGACAATTAACCAGTGGAACAGCTTTGCCTTCAGAAGCTGTGGTTGCTTCATCACTGGAGGTTTTTAAGAAGAGACTGGACAATCACTTGTCTGAGATGGTATAGGTTCTCCTGCTTGAGCAGGGGGCTGGACTAGAAGACCTTCAAGGTCCCTTCCAGCTCTATTCTGATTGAAGGTCATTGCAGGACAGAGGTTCCCATATGAACTCACCCTCATTTAATTCGTGTAAATCCATGCCTATTGTGGACTCCACATTTTGCACTCCTCCTGACCAATATTGGTATAAATATTGTTCCTTGTTCTGCCCCTCCTTCCATTTTTTTTTGGGGGGGGGGCAATACCAGGGAAGGAAGTCTCACTTCTCAAAAATGTACATCTTAGGACGAACCTACACAATATGTCAACAGCCAACACGACTATTTCTGCTTTTAGAGTAAGTCACTAGAAAACTGACAGAGACAAGAAACTCGAGAACAGGCCAGATTCATCTCATAAACTCTACTCAGTACTACGTTGGTGTCTTCTCTGCTGAGTTTCTGCTTCTGTGGTTCACTGATCTTCACTCATAGATTGCCCTGCGCTGTCTCTTCCATACCCACCATGGGTCCTGTTGAGGGGATAGTTCTTTTGAAATCCAAAATTAGCGATTCTATTTCGTCTCCGTTTCTTAATCTTTTTTCTTTCTTTCTTTCTTCTTCTTTTATGGGAATTAGTTGGCGAAGGTAGTTGTGAACACAGCTGAGATGTACAAAATGTAAATAGCGTTTGGAGCAGCTGCAGAATAAAAGATGGTGGGTGGGAGAGGAATAGGGTGGCTTTTATCAGCAACGTCTTTGTTTTTTTTTTTTGAAGTGTCAAAAGAAAACGCCATCCTCTTTAGGAACGGAGTAGAAAGACAATTGGCCCAGATTGCCGAGCGGTGTAAAATGACATTCCTAAATATGCGGCAAGACTATTCACTAAAGTAATTTTTCTTTCTAATCAAAAGCAGATCCCTTCAGAATTTAGTTTAAAAAAAAAAAAACCAGTGTTGCTTCAAATGCCCCATTGATATGTCTCTTGCATGAAAATAACTGCCAAAAATGCTAAGAAAGATGTCAGAGATTTTTTTTTTTTTTAAAAAAAACATTCTCCAAAATTAACATTTCCCCCAGCTCTTTGTATAGGATAACGAGAAATAAATGTTCTTGAATTGTCCTCAATTCTTGCAAACAGCCACCCAAGGAAGACGCCAACCGGGTCATCTTACGTGTGTTTGAGGGTTATTGAGTTATTCAGCTCCTTTCTCTAGAAGGTCCTCAAGGACAGTGCCCAGAACTTTTGGGACCTTTTCTTGTTCCATCTGGTCCTATCTGCTAGGGTTGATAGGCCCATAGGCAGAAGGGAGACTTCCCAAAACCTGTAGCCACCATTTCTGACCAGAAATGAAGCATAGAAAGGATCACAGTTCCAAATTTCAGATGAAAGTTCAAACAACTCAACCTCAGACACCCTCCATGATTTCTAAAGACTCAGATAAGGCCAAAATATCTCCAGTATATCTTATGGGACTAGAGAAATAGCTTAACCTTCTTGAGAACATGTTGGTACTTGTTGATAAGTGGAGTAAAGCTAGTAGTTAAAGAAGAACATATCCGTACATCATGGGAATAAAACCTGTGGAATTCTAAATATTGTTGGAGTCTAAAACATTATTCATATTAGTTGAGGGTGATGGTATCCAGAGATTATCAATACCCAAGAATTAGAGGCTGCCACAGAGACAGGTGTTGATGTCATGGATGGAAAGAGACGTAATTTTCTAAATAACATCTCACTTACATCAAGAAACCTGGAAGGTGGACGGTTTTTAACTGCATTGCCCAGGAAATCCCCTCCCTTTGCAAGACCACCCTCCAGCTGCTATTCCACACTTGTCTGCTTATTTTAAGACCAGAATAATAACAGAATAACAGAGCTGAAAGGGACCTTGGAGGTCTTCTAGTCCAACCCCCTGCCCAAACAGGAAACACTATACCATTTCAGACAAATGGTTGTCCAACCTCCTCTTAAAAACCTCCAGTGGTGGAGCACCCACAACTTCTGGAGGCAGGTTGTTCCACTGATTAATTGGTCTGACTGTCAGGAAATTTCTCCTTGGTTCTAGTTTGGTTCTCTCCTTGATTAGTTTTCCATCATTGCTTCTTCTCCTGCTTTCAGGTGCTTTGGAGAATAGGTTGACCCCCTCTTCTTTGTGGCAGCCCCATCTTCCTGTCTCATGTGCATTCCTGTGATCTTTGATTGTGCTGCTCATCCTTGATCTCCAGGGTCCTAAGGCATGTTTAATTCTGCAGCCTTAGGCTACAAACCTCCATCTCATATCCTGTAATTAAAGGTTACTATGCCAGAAATTTTGTCTGGGTGTTAAAAAGCTCTGTTGCTGTTAACACAACATTCTTAACCTCAGGACATATTCCTCTTCTCTTACAGACCTCAGTCATTTTATGTATATACGTGTGTGTGTGTGTGTGTGTACACAACAGGAATGCTAAGTGTGAACAACAGCTGTGAAGCTGCACGGAACAGCTGTTATTCTAAATAATTTACCGTTAATTGGTTCCGTGGGCTTTGGGAGAACTGCCATGCCCAGAAGTTGCGTAATAGGATGACAATGGAGAAGATGGTGACTGGCAAATGAAAGCATTTTATCCATGTTTTTCTTCTTTTTCTAAAGACTTCCTGGTGCCTCTGAACTTCATCTGAAGCTCTGCAGCTGCGGGCCTCCAGGATACTCAATAAACCAACAGAACTAAAATTATTTATGGAACCCAGAAAAGGAAGAAGAGACAGAGGACCTGTCATAGGTCACTTTTTTCACTACTGTTGTTGTAACTTTGAGCAGTCACTAAAGGAATGTTTGTAAGTCAAGGACTTGCCCATCCCACGTAGGGGACTTTAGGCCGTTCACAATCCAAACCAATGATGGCAAAGTCATTGAAACAAATTAAAACAATTAACCCCAAACACAAAAGTATGAGAAAGTGATGACTTATAACTTGAACAACACTTTCTCTGAAATGGTATAGGGAGTCCTGCTTAAGCAAGCGGTTGGACTAGAAGACCTCCAAGATCCCTTCCAACTCTGTTATTCTATTCCATTCCATTCCATTCCATCATTATTCTATTCTATTCTATTCTATTCTATTCTATTCTATTCTATTCTATTCTATTCTATTCTATTCTATTCTATTCTATTCTATTCTATTCTATTCCATTCCATTCCATTCCATTCCATTCCATTCCATTCCATCATTATTCTATTCTATTCTATTCTATTCTATTCTATTCTATTCTATTCTATTCTATTCTATTCTATTCTATTCTATTCTATTCTATTCTATTCTATTCTATTCTATTCTATTCTATTCTATTCTATTCCATTCCATTCCATTCCATTCCATTCCATTCCATTCCATCATTATTCTATTCTATTCTATTCTATTCTATTCTATTCTATTCTATTCTATTCTATTCTATTCTATTCTATTCTATTCTATTCTATTCTATTCTATTCTACAATCTTTCCCATTCTATTCTATTCCATTCCATTCCATTCCATTCCATTCCATTCTATTTCCTATTCTATTTCCTATTCTATTCTATTCATCCCATCCCATCCTATATTCTATTCTATTCTATTCTATTCTATTCTATTCTATTCTATTCTATTCTATTCTATTCTATTCTATTCTATTCTATTCTATTCTATTCTATTCTATTCTATTCTATTCTATTCTATTCTATTCTACAATCTTTCCCATTCTATTCTATTCTATTCTATTCTGTTCTGTTCTGTTCTGTTCTGTTCTGTTCTGTTCTGTTCTATTCTTTTTAGGCAAAGGCCATTTACAATCTTTTCTCTCCAAGTCTTATGGAGGCAAAATTAAAGTTGTCTTTATTTCTCCATGTCAGTGCTGAATATTCATAAAACTTTTTTTTTTTTAAAGTCTAACCTTGTCTATTATTTGGACTCTTCAAACATGTCACACCAGATTCCCTTCAGGCTTGTGATATTTGAGAGACTTTCTTGTAAAAAATCTGCATGCACAAAGCACCTGTTTAAAGGCTTGAAATCCTGTGATGCACCTGGGCCCCTGAGAGAACAGGTAAGAACCGCACGCACAAAAGCATCTGGAGCGTTTATTTGAAGGAATTATTAATACTGTGTTTCCTAACCATGCTTTTTTTTCCCTTAGGAAAAGAACAGGTTAGAGAGAGATAGCCATGGAGAAAAATCCATCTATGTGGTTGCTAGGAATTGAAAATGACTTGATGGGACATAATCGATCGATCGATCGATCAATTCAAGCTGTGTTACTTGCTGTAGTACCAGGAGCCCAAATGTTCAAGAACAAGGAATGTACATGATGATTCATTATCGTATTACTTTTTAAATTTCATTCTTCCCTGTTGGTAGGTTTTTCTCTCTCAATGAGGTCATCAATGGCCTCATTGGAAGAAATAAAGAATGGAGGGAAAGAAGGAAAGAGAAAAGGAAGGAAGGAGGGAAAGAAGGGAGAGAGAGAGAAAAGAGAAGGAAGGATGGAAAAAGAAAGAGAAAAGGAAGGAGGGAAGGAAGGAAGGAAGAAAAGAAAGAAAAGAGAGAGAAGGAAGGAAGGAGGAAGGGAAAGAAGGAAAAGAGAACAAGAAGGGAGAGAAATAAATAAATAAATAAATAAATAAATAAAGAAAGAAAGAAAGAAAGAAAGAAAGAAAGGGAAAGAAAGGGAAAGAAGGAAGGAAGGAAGGAAGGAAGGAAGGAAGAGAGAAGGGAGGTAAGAAGGAAAAATAGAGAGAAGAGAGAGAGGGAGAATGGAAAGAAGGGAGGGAGAGAGAAAAAACAAGGAAGGAAGGAAGGAAGGAAGAAAAGAAAGAAAAGAGAGAGAAGGAAGGAAGGAGGAAGGGAAAGAAGGAAAGAAGGGAGAACAAGAAGGGAGAGAAGATGGAAAACACAGAGAAAAGGGAGAGAGAAAGAATGGAAAGAAGGTAGGGAGAGATAAAAAGAGAAGGAAAAAAAGAAAGAGAAAAGGCAGGAAAGGAAGGAAGGAAGGAAGGAAGGAAGGAAGGAAGGAAGGAAGGAAGGAAGAGAATGAAAAGGGAGGTAAGAAGGAAAAATAGAGAGAAGGGAGAGAGGGAGAATGGAAAGAAGGGAGGGAGATTGAAAAACAAGGAAGGAAGGAAGGAAGGAAGGAAGGAAGGAAGGAAGGAAGGAAGGAAGGAAGGAAGGAAGGAAGGAAGGAAGGAGGGAGGTAAGAAGGAAAAATAGAGAGAAGAGAGAGAGGGAGAATGGAAAGAAGGGAGGGAGAGAGAAAAAACAAGGAAGGAAGGAAGGAAGGAAGAAAAGAAAGAAAAGAGAGAGAAGGAAGGAAGGAGGAAGGGAAAGAAGGAAAGAAGGGAGAACAAGAAGGGAGAGAAGATGGAAAACACAGAGAAAAGGGAGAGAGAAAGAATGGAAAGAAGGTAGGGAGAGATAAAAAGAGAAGGAAAAAAAGAAAGAGAAAAGGCAGGAAAGGAAGGAAGGAAGGAAGGAAGGAAGGAAGGAAGGAAGGAAGGAAGGAAGAGAATGAAAAGGGAGGTAAGAAGGAAAAATAGAGAGAAGGGAGAGAGGGAGAATGGAAAGAAGGGAGGGAGATTGAAAAACAAGGAAGGAAGGAAGGAAGGAAGGAAGGAAGGAAGGAAGGAAGGAAGGAAGGAAGGAAGGAAGGAAGGAAGGAAGGAGAAATGAGCAAATGGGGAGGATGGAAGGACATGGCTTTGCTGTCCAATTTTGCAACTGAAGAAGCTGAGAGAGCCGACAGCCTTTTGGCAAAGTCTAGGAATCTGCTTCGTTCCTCCTTTATCTCCATCTTGGGTTCTTCCCTGAGTCTTTGTCGTCCTCCCAAGGCTTTGGGTAGGCCACCGGGGCTCAGGACCCCGTGAAATTAAGATAATTTTCAGTCTTGGGTTAATGTCATGGTTCCGATAGATGAAACCAATTGACATAACTTCAAGGCAAAGATTTCTTCCGTGAAGAACATTTTATTCAGGAAACAAAGTATCGGCACTTACATAGGTGGGCCCAAGACTAAAGTTCCCTGCCCCCTGCTACAAAGTAACAAATTGCAATTCCCACCCCAGAAAGGCTGTCTTAAATCACATCCACCAATAATCCCGAAACGTGGACTCTCTTCCCGACTTTTCAGCCCGCCAAAACTTTTTCTAGCATTGACCTTGATTCTCACACAGCTGCAATTCTTACGGCTAACTGAAACAAGTCAAGCATTCCTCCTCCCCCCTTCTCCGTCTGAAAATACCAAACAACAACAAAAAAACAACAACGAAGGCGTTGAAGGAAAAGTCTTCATCATGGTTCAGTCCAAGCCGGGAATAAACAACATGGCGACTGCTTTAGAAAGAAGGTTGCAGTTTATTGAAGAGGAGAGCCAGACAGAAAGATGGCTCTGGAAGAAAAGAGAGTGAGCACATGTAGGGAGTGGGTTTTTATACCCTCTGGAGCCTTTTGTTTGGAGTTGTTCCTGTGGCCTGAACTTTGACCTGAGTCTGACTGTGCCTTTCCGGTATTCTGATGGTGGTGGGTTAATCCTATTATGTCCCAAGGATCATATCCTGCTTCCCTGGGCTGATGACTCTTAGATTTTTGGTGTTGATTCTAGGGATCTTTCTTCCTAATCCCAGTTTCCTGATTCCAGTCTTTCTGAGAAGATTATCACATCTGCAATTCTGCAGACTTGGTTTCTGCTTGGGACAAGGAGACTTGGGGGCAGGGTTGGTTTCTGCTTTTAAAACCCTTTAGGGAAATATATTCTGCCCTTTTAATATTTCCTTCTCTGGGGGGCTGACTTCCCACAAAGGCAAAAGGTAAAATGGCTACAGCTTTTCAGTTGTCGCAGCACTGACAATTCGTATAGTAAGCTGAAGGCAAATAGGTGGAAGTGAGCGGTCTTGGAAAAATCTTTTAGTATTTATGTATCAGATGCATGTGGGATCAGCAAGGTGAGTTAATCAACCCCACCCAACAAAACTGGCCAGAAATTATTCAGTTCTGGAGTGAATTATTTTCCTCGTCTGACTTGGTAACAACCTACTTTTTTTTCCAGTTTTTTTTTGTTTTTGCATGCATTTCACACATCGTCCTTTGCAAATCTAAATGAGGCACAAACTCCGTTTATTTAGGAAGATGTCTTTCCCCCGCTGTTTGGGCTGACTCTGTTTCTATTGGGATCAGGAGCAATTAACTCTTTCCAGAAACTGCTATGTTTCAATTACTTTATTTGCGAATGGCTCCACCCTCCAGGGATGGAGAGCCAAGGAAGCATCTGCACCATGGATTATTGGTCAATTTCATTTTAATTGGCTCAAAGAGGTCACACTTTTTAAAAATTCAGGAGCTCTTGACAGCTTCGGCCAATAATTCTAAATTAGGTCAAGCAGGCAGAATGACTTGGGTTTGAGGGAACATCATTGCAAGGAAAACAATTCCATTTAAGGAGCACATTTTAGTCTCAATCTTGTCGACCTGGCATCAACTGACAAACACCTTGTCACACCCAATAGAGGTGAGTGCCATTATTCCTGAAAGAGTTGGAAAGGGACTCCACGAAAACAATGTCTGGGCATTTTTTCCTGGAAATAGTATATTTATTACTTCTCAAATGACCAGTCAGGTATCTATAGCCTTCAGCTATACCCATTGAGTTTAGAACCTTCATATCTTCAGGACCAGTCTAGGCTTCTCTCCATCAATAATATCTGGAATGGAAGAGGACTTTTTCACGTTAAGAGAATATCAGAATAACGAGAGTTGGAAGGGACCTTGGAGGTCTTCCAGTCCAACCCCCTGCTCTGGCAGGATACCCTATACCATTTCAGACAAATGGCGGTCCAGTCTCTTCTTGAAAACCTCCAGTGTTGGAGCACCCACAACTTCTGAAGGCAAGTCGTTCCGCTGATTAATTGTTCTCACTGTCAGGAAATTCTTCCTTAGTTCTAGGTTGGTTCTCTCCTTGATTAGTTTCCATCCGTTGCCTCTCGTTCTGCCTTCTGGTGCTGTGGAGAATAGCTTGACCTCCAGGGATGAACCTTTTTTTATAGTCAAGACACCCCGTCTTTGAAGCATTATCCTGATCATTGATCAAATCCCTCCTGGTTAACACTCTCCATAGCTCTTCAAATTTAGCTAAGAAAAAAAAAAAAATTAGCGGAAGGATTTTCAATTCTACTGTGGAACGTTTAGTTGGCCTCCTGTGGGTGGTTCTGCCTGATTGACTTGCCTTCTCAGGCTGTTCTAAGAAGGAAACGTGATGCTCAGGATCTCAGCTTATCTGGGCAAAAAGTGCCCGAATCACAATCAGGGTTTAAAAAAGATTTTTTTGGGGAGGGAGAGGAACAATAATTCAGAGAGAGGACATGGCAGGACATCATTCTCATTCGTGCTAGTATGATAAAGCTTCCTTTTTTGGGGCGGAGATTGTTTCAGCCAAATGACAGACCATGATTTGTTACATGTGAATTGGCTACCAATCAGGAATCGGTTCCGCCTTTCAAGCTCAACTCATTCTCATTGCCTGGGCCAAATTGCTAGACTCTCCCTCCCTCTCTCTCCCTCCCTCCCTCTCGCCCCCCTCTCCTTCTCCCCTCTCCCACTCCCCTCTCTTCTCTCTCTTCTCTCCCTCTCCCTTTCATCCCTTTTCCTTTTGTTTTCTTTGCCCTCCCTCTCCCTCTCCTCTCTTTCTCTCTCTCTGCTCTCACTTCCCTCTCGCTCTCGCTCTCCCTCGCTCTTCTCTCCCCTATCCTCCCCTATTCTCTCCCTCTCCTTCTCCTCTCCCTCTCCTTCTCCCTTCCTCTCCCCCTCTTCCTCTCCTCTCTCTTTCTCTTTCCCTCTCCTTTCCTCTCCCTTCCCTCTCTTTCTCTCTCTCTCCCTCTCTCTCTCTCTCTCCCTTCCTCTCTCTCTCTCTCCCATTTCCTCTCCCTCTCTCTCTCTTTTCTTCTTCTCTCTGCTCTCCTCTCTCCCCTCTCCCTCTCCCTTTCTCTCTCCCCTCTTCCTCTTCTTCTCTCTGCTCTCCCTCTCTCCACTCTCCCTCTCCCCTCTTCCTTTCCCTCTCCCTCCCTCTCTTCCTCTTCTTCTCTCTGCTCTCCTTCTCTCCACTCTCCCTCTCCCTTTCTCTCTCCCCTCTTCCTTTCTCTCTCCTTCTCTCTCTTCCTCTTCTTCTCTCTGCTCTCCTTCTCTTCACTCTCCCTCTCCCTCTCCCTCTCCCTCTCTCTCTCTCTCTCTCTCTCTCGCTCTCGCTCTCGCTCTCCCTCTCTCTTTCTCTCGCTCTCCTTCTCCCTCTCCCTCTCCCTCTCCCTTTCCCCCTCTCTCTCCCTTTTCCTCTCCCTCTCCCTCTTTCTTTGTTTTAGATTCCTACCATCCATATCGTGAATTGACCCTAGATTTATGTTTGGGTTGCTTTGATAATTTATATTGTCACCTTTGTAATAACCTCATCTAAAGGAAGACATTTGCAAGCTATCTGGCCCCAGCACATAATTTAGACTCGGCCCATTCATTTACCAGTTGTACTGTTTGCAATACCGAGGTTCGGGGGAAAATTAAAAACGAATCGAAATAAATCACTGCTCTTCCAAAGTCAATAAATATCTGGAGTGGGCAACTCCTAATAGGAAATGCACATTAGAAAGAAGACAAAAATATTTCCAATAGAGTCAGGAGAAATTGTTTAGCGTTTGTACGAGCACTGTTGAATTATGCTGCCAAGCCCTTGCCATCTACAATTAAAAATAAGTAAATAAGAATAACATTGTACGTTCGGAGGAAAAGTGCCTTTAGGGGGGAACAATATGGCTTTCATTACTATTGAAACCAGGATAACAATGACAAGCCTTTAAAAATGTATTTCAACGTTATCTTAATTGCTTCGGAGTTCTGTTTCCAAGCAAACCATTGAAGCAAATGATAGATGTTGTAGAAAGAGGGGAATAAATTAATAATTTGCAGATCCCAGACTAATATATTGTTAGAGAGCGGTTATCCTTTGAAATGAATGCTCCTCTAAATCTTGAGACGGTCTCCTGAATTGTGTAGTAGTGTTGAATTGTTGCAACTGGATTATTCCCCCCCCCGTTGTTGTATCCCAAAGGTGCTTTTTCAAAAGACAACTGGACTTTGTTTTTCCTTGAAGACGTTTCACTTCTCCTCCAAGAAGCTTCTTCGGTTCTGAATGAATGGTGGCACATGGAAGGATTTATATTCCTTGCAGTCATCTAGTCATTAGCGCACTTTCTGTGAGACGTTGAGGCCACTGGGAGGTTCTCCACCATTAAGTCAGAACTGAAGAAGCTTCTTGGATGAGAAGCGAAACATCTTCAAGGAAAAGCAAAGTCCAATTGCCTTTAGAAAAAGCACCTTTGGGACAACCATGATCTGGGATGACTGAGAATCTCCATAAATATGTTTTGGCAATTCCAGAGGTACATCTATGGGGATTCTCAGTCGTCCAAGTCGCGGTGGCCCCAAAGAGGCTTTTTCAGGAGGCAACTGGACTTTCTTGTTGTCCTTTGAAGTTTCACTTCTCATCCAAGAAGCTTCTTCAGCTCTGACTGGATGGCGGGGAATTCTTCATTCAGACCTGAAGAAGCTTCTTGGATGAGAAGCAAAAGGTCTTCAAGGAAAAGCAAAGTCCAATTGCCTTTAGAAAAAGCACCTTTGGGACAACCATGACCTGGATGACTGAGAATCTCCCTAGACATTTGTTGCTTTTAACCTTGTTCACTGCCCATCCAGGCAGCTTCCTCCAGCAGAGCAAGGCAGTTCAGAATCTTCAGAGATATTCAGAGATATTATGAAATTCTGGAACTCCAGGTGGAACTTTCAGGATTCAGAACCAGAAGATTACTAGGAAGGGATGATTCTTCTTCTTTCATTATGGTGGATGGATTGGTGGCTGTGTCCCCCCCCCCCCACCACCCCAGGGGCTGGGGGAGGTATTTATTTATTTATTTATTTATACATTGTCCAACAGCCAAGAATTGAAGGAATAGAATAGAACAGAATATGGAATAGAACAGAATAGAACAGAATATAGAATAGGAACAGAATATAGAATAGAATAGAATAGAATAGAATAGAATATAGAATAGGAATAGAATAGAATAGAATATAGAATAGAATAGAATAGAATAGAATAGAATAGAATAGAATAGAATAGAATAGAATATAGAATAGAATAGAATAGAATAGAATATAGAATAGAATAGAATAGAATAGAATAGAATAGAATAGAATAGAATAGAATAGAATAGAGTAGAGTAGAGTAGAGTAGAGTATAATAGAATAGAATAGAATAGAATAGAATAGAATAGAATAGAATAGATAGAATAGAATAGAATAGAATAGAATAGAAATAGAATAGAATAGAAGAGTAGAATAGAATAGAATAGAATAGAATAGATAGAATAGAGAATAGAAAAGAATAGATAGAATAGAAAGAGAATAGAATAGAATAGATAGAATAGATAGAAATAGAATATAGAATAGAATAGAATAGAATCGAATAGAATAGAATAGAATAGAATAGAATAGAATAGAATAGATAGAATAGGAATAGAATAGAATAGAAAGAAATAGAATAGAATGAGAGAGATAATAGCTAGAAGAATAGAATAGAATATAGAATAGAATAGATAGAATAGAATATGAATAGAATAGAATAGAATAGAATCGAATATAAGATAGAATAGAAATAGAATAAATAGATATAGGGAATATAGAATATAGAATAGATAGAATGAGAGATAGAGAATAGAGTAGAGTAGAGTAGAGTAGAGTAGAGTAGAGTAGAGTAGAGTAGAGTAGAGTAGAATAGAATAGAATAGAATAGAATAGAATAGAATAGAATAGAATAGAGCTGGAAGGAACCTTGGAGGTCTTCTAGTCCAGCCCCCTGCTCAAGCAGGAGAACCTATACCATCTCAGACAAGTGGCTGTCTAGTTTTTTCTTAAAAACCTCCAGTGATGGAGCGCCCACGATTTCTGAAGGCAAAGCTATTCCGCTGGTTAATTGTCCTCACTGTTAGGAAGTTTCTCCTTAATTCCAGGTTGCTTCTCTCTTTGATCAGTTTCCAACCATTGTTTCTTGTCCTGCACTCTGGGGTTTTGGAGAATAATTTGACTCCCTCTTCTTTGTGGCAGCCCCTCAAATACTGGAATATTGCTATCATGTCCACCCTAGTCCTTCTTTTCTCTACTGGACATTCCAAGTCCTCAACCGTTCTTCGTATGTTTTTGTCTCCAGGCCTTTGATCATCTTAGTTGCTCTTCTCTGCACTTTTGCCAAGTCTCAACATCTTTTTTGTAACATGGTGACCAAAAATGGATGCAGTATTCCAGGTGTGGCCTTACAAAGCGGTACTAATAGTTAGGCAGAGAGTCATTGGAATATACCAACTCCTGCTACATCAACCTCAGGGATTTCCTTTTCAAAGTAAAGTCTCTCAAGCTAACAACAAAAAATTACTCCAGTTGCCATGATTCAACCTTCCGACAACCTTCAGGTTCTCCTGCTTGAGCAGGGGGCTGGACTAGAAGACCTCCAAGGTCCCTTCCAGCTCTATTCTATTCTATTCTATTCTATTCTATTCTATTCTATTCTATTCTATTCTATTCTATTCTATTCTATTCTATTCTATTTCTATTTCTATTCTATTCTAATTCTATTCTATTCTATTCTATTCTATTCTATTCTATTCTATTCTATTCTATTCTATTCTATTCTATTCTATTCTATTGTACTCTATTTCTATTTCTATTCTATTCTATTCTATTCTATTCTATTCTATTCTATTCTATTCTATTCTATTCTATTCTATTCTATTCTATTCTATTCTATTCTATTCTACTTGGATGATTGAGAATCTTCAATGACATTGTGTAGTGGTGACAACTCTGGATCAGAATGCCCATAGCGGAAAGCCATGGTAATGCTTATACAACTAAAAAATAAATAAGTAATTGTAGCTGGCTGTAGAAAAACTGGACAGGATAAACTTATGAATGAATAGATTGGGGGGGGGGAATTCAATCTCAAAGTAGATTGAACATGCTGGTCTACTTCACTCAATATTAAGTCTTTTGGCTCACTATTGTGTTCACTGGTAATCATTTTCACTGACTCAAAACTGCATTCCAAATATCTAGGCTGAAGAAGGTGTTAGGAAATGAAGACTGTCAAGTGACGAAGGCACCAGGCTAGAAACTGGGGATGGTGAGTTCTAGTCCTGCCACAGGCATGAAAGCCAACTGGGTGACTTTGGGCCAATCACCAGGAGATGGTGAGTTCTAGTCCCACTTTAGGCATGAAAGCCAGCTGGGTGACTTTGGGCCAGTCACCAGGAGATGGTGAGTTCTAGTCCTGCTTTACGCACCAAAGCCAGCTGGGTGACTTTGGGCCAATCACCAGGAGACGGTGAGTTCTAGTCCTGCTTTACGCATGAAAGCCAGATGGGTGACTTTGGGCCAATCACCAGGAGATGGTGAGTTCTAGTCCCACTTTAGGCATGAAAGCCAGCTGGGTGACTTTGGGCCAATCACCAGGAGATGGTGAGTTCTAGTCCTGCTTTACGCACAAAAGCCAGCTGGGTGACTTTGGGCCAATCACCAGGAGACGGTGAGTTCTAGTCTTGCTTTACGCACGAAAGCCAGCTGGGTGACTTTGGGCCAATCACCAGGAGACGGTGAGTTCTAATCCCGCCTTAGGCACGAAAGCCGGCTGGATGACTTTGGGCCAATCACCAGGAGACGGTGAGTTCTAGTCACAATCTCTCAATTCCTTTGTGTAATTAATGTAAGAGAAGGAAATCCCATCTGAGGCCCAGAGAATTTAACACAGAGAAAAATATTTTCTTCTTTTCAGTGATGCCAGGATCCTTTCCCATCCAATTAAATGGGGAAGAAGAAAGGAAAATTCAATAAAATAATGCAACATAACGTTAACCCGTGTCTTCTCTGTTCTGCCAATGCAGGGCATCTTAGCCAACAGTGGATCTCATTACAGGCCACTTCGCAAAGTTTTAATAGCTTCTAGCCTGAACGATAATGATTGCTGGGAGAATATGACTTGCTAACGCAGGTCCAACCAGCAGAAAAATATTAATAATGTTAAGATTGCTCCCTTGTGGCCCTTTGGTTGGTATATAATCACTTCCTAGGATTCTATCTTTTGCGAATTCCTCTGCTCCTTAATGTTATCTTAATAAAGTCCTTGTGTGTCATTTCCCCCCTCCTCCTGTTGTTTGCAGTTCAACAGTGAATTTGTTCTGGATTATCACCATTTAATGTCGATATTATGCTGTTGCCAAAGAGAAAAACAATTGTTGATCCCATTAGCAGATTTCTTCCAGTAGGAAGGATTTACTCGTGGAAATGTTGAAAAGAAGATGCAGAATTTTTTTCAGGCGGCATTCAAGAACAGAACAGGATGTGGGCTTTTAAGAGGTTGGACTTTGGTGTTTCCTTGTGGCCCAAAAGCCAGAAAAAAAGAAAGAAAGAAAGAAAAAAAGAAATGAAGAGAAACGTAACCTACCAACCCCCAAATCCTGCTAGTGTGTAGAACCAGGAAAGGTGGATCAAAATTCAGAGTGTGAAAAATTTCTGTCTCCCAATTACCCTGGCTATTTATTTACCTCATTTAATACATCTTCCTTTCCCAAAAAAAATCCCAGATTTTGTTTTTTCCCCCAGCCTCATGGAAGCCTCACGACAACCCTGTGAAGTAGACAAGGGTTGACAATGAGGTGTGTGTGTGTGGACCATGGTTTATTGAATAAGCCACCTTGGCTAAGTTCACACAGCACTCTAAGCTATTGAACAGTGGTTTACAAAGCAGAATGGTTGACTTCACGCAACGCATTCCATGAAGGCAAGGGGCATTCTTAGTGATTTGAACTTAACTTTTTCTACACTAGTCGAAAAGATGATTTTTTTTTTTTACCTCAAAAGGCTTTGAAGAACCTAAATGTCTCAATGGCTACCAACTCGAGAAGAACGAGGTGAGAAACGTTTTGGTAGCCATGGGTCATGTTTGGAGAGTTTCAAAGTGAGTGAGATCGTATCAAGGCTGGCTTTGGCATTGGGGGAGCTTAAAATACAATTTTCATGTGTTTCATGACTGGAAATGGCTTGTAGGTTTCAGCTGTCGTGGTTGGAAATGATCTGACAGCTACAACAAAGAGATTGGGGGCCAGGAATAGTCCCCAGGTGGGGATAGTTCAAGGGTTAAGAGAGAAAAAACTATCTTTCTTTCCTTTTAGACCTGCAGTAATTAAAACCCACACATTTGGGGCTTAATTTCAGTTGAGGCAGAGCTCCTTGTTCAGCAAAGGCGAAGAAGGTAGAATCTGGATCCTTCATGGTGTAAAAGAGAAAAAAAAAATTGGCCAGTGCTGGAATTTGTAGATGGTTCTTCTATCAGGTGGAACTTTTCAAATGAACGTGAAATTGGTTTTCTGTGTCCTTTGGGGAAATGACACAGCGAGTCTGACTGTTGATTGATTATGGGATGTCACTTAGCATTAAGGATAAAGGAGACCTTACCAATAAAAGGTGTCCAGATACGTTCAAACAAGGTGACCTTCTTTCTTTTAAAAGAATCAAGTCAGAGTTAGTCTAGCAGAATGAACAGTCTGTAATGTCACCAATCCTTGTTTATGAAGTTGTAAAGTCTGGCAGATAGATAGATAGATAGATAGATAGATAGATAGATAGATAGATAGATAGATAGATAGATAGATAGATAGATAGATAGATAGATAGATAGATAGATAGATAAATAGATAAATAGATAAATAGATAAATAGATAGATGATAGATGATAGAAGAAAGAAAGAAAGAAAGAAAGAAAGAAAGAGAAAGAAAGAAAGAAAGAAAGAAAGAAAGAAAGAAAAAGAAAGAAAGAGAAAGAGAAAGAAAGAAAGAAAGAAAGAAAGAAAGAAAGAAAGAGAAAGAAAAAATAATGAGATAGCAATAACAGTATAAAATAAAAAAAAAGAAAGTAGTGGGAAACAATGAGGTAAGATCAGTGCTGGGATTCAAATATGTGAAGAACTGGTTCTCTGCGTGGATGCCGCTTCCGGAAGTCCATTCTGGGCCTGGGCAACAAAAAATTAGCTACCGGTTCTGCCGAACTGGTGCAAACTGGCTGAATCCCACCACTGGGTAAGATTGTTTTCACGGTTCTCTTTCCCTGTCTGAAGTTTATTAGTCTCCACGTTGTAGTTACAAAATGAAACCGATGTTCTGTTTTATTGTCTCATTTTGTGTAGCGCTCTCAGTACAAAAAGCCTTGCAAAAGATTTACTATCGGCGTCCGTTGTTTGCAAAACCCATAGAATCCAACTGAAACCCATTGACGGATCTTCGGCCAGCTGAAAAGAAGAAAGCATCTCAACAGAAGCTTTGAAGAGCAGAGCCAACTTCAATTGGAGGCCTGGCGTGCCATCCTGAATTGGTTCATGAATGAGGTCATGTGTTAGCTAGGCAATTATGGGTGAGTCAACTAACCAACATTAAGCACATCTGTGTGGGCCATCAGCCCAGCCATTGTGCTCACTCAGAGGTCTCACTGTGAGAGTTGTGGAAATCGACCCATGACAGATAGGACAAAAACTTGGTGGAAAACAGAGGGGGCATCTTAAGTTTTCCCTGAATTTTCTTATATGCACGGGGAGTGGGGAGGGAGGGAAGGAAGAGATTTGCTATTGTCTCCCCTTCTTTGCCTTGTAATTCAAGAAGTCGTAAATCTCCTTTAATCTCTCCTTGGGGAGAGAGTAGCCAATTGAGAAAAACAAATCCCATCTAATTCGCTTGGCAACGAACACCCATTTAATGTTTGGGCTCTAAGCATTTGGCTTCAAACCTGCGAGATTCTTACTTTGCTGTAAGATTTTAGCATCTACTTACACATACCCCTGAATATTTTTTTAATTGTCTGCCTGAATTCCAATGTGTTCTTTTTAAAATCAATACTAGCTAGTTTCTTGGCTTTGTTTGGTCTTAGCTAGACCAAAGCTAAGGGGGGGGGGGGAATCCCTCAGACTGATTCCTGATAACTACACAAGGCTTATTATGGCTGGTTGCACAGTTAGCCAGATGTCTAGACTGGATTTGGCATTTTTAACCATGTATGGAGCTCCTCCGGAGGACCTGGAATAGACAGATGCTGTCGTTTAATAATAATAATAATAATAATAATAAAGTTGGAAGGGACCTTGGAGGTCATCGAGTCCAACCCCCTGCTCAGGCAGGAAACCCTATACCATTTCAGACAAATGGCTGTCCAGTCCCTCTTCTTAAAAACAACTTCCAGTGTTGAGCATTCACCGCTTCTGGAGGCAGGTTGTTCCACTTTTTAATTGTTCTAAACTGTCCAGGAAGTTTCTCCTCAGTTCCAGTTGCTTCTTTCCTTGACTATTTCCATCCATTACTCTTGTCCTGCCCTCAGCGCCTGTACGATGTTGACCTTCCCCTTCTTTGTGGCAACCCCTTAGAATAGTTGGAATACTGATATCCTTTCCACCCCTATCCTTCTCTTCATTAAACCTAGACATCACAATTCCAGCAACACGTTCTTGATATGCTTTAGCCTCCATTCCCTAATCATACTTTGTTGCCCTTCTCTGCACTCTTTCCTAGAGTCTCAACATCTTTTTTACATCGTGGTGACCCAAACTGGATGCAGTATTCCAATTGTGGCCTTACCAAGGCAGTGTAAAGTGGTATTAAATACTTCACGTGATCTTTGTTCTATCCCTCTTTTTAATGCAGCCCGCACTGTGTTGGCTTTTTTGGAGCTCAGCACACTACTGGCTCATATTAAGTGATTGTCCACTAGTGCTCCAGACCCTCTCACAGGTTACTACTATTGAGCAAGGTACCCCCCTATACTATCCTGTACATTTGGTTTTTTCTTGCCTAAATTTAGTAAACCTTCCTTTTTCACATTGAATTTCATTTTGTTAGATGCGACCGATGTTCAAGTCTGTCCATGTCCTCCTGTATCTTAAGCCTGTCTTCTGGAGTGTTTGGCTATTCCTGCCAGCTTGGTGCATCTGCAATTTGATGAGGCCCCATCTATCCCCTCATCCAATCGTTGATGAAGATGTTGAAGACCTGGCCCCAGAACAGAGCCCGTGGGCAACCCCCCGGCACACTTCCCTCCATGTAGATGCGGTTCCAGAGGACCACACGCTGAGTACGGCCGTCGCCGTACGAATCCATCTTGGTGGTGGATGCTGTCTAACCCACATTTTTCTATCTTATCAAGTAGTAGGTTGTCATCTGCTTTATCAAATGCCTTAAACTAGTCCCAAGTAAATTATATCCACAGCATTCCTCTGATCCCTAATTTTGTCCATTGTTCAAAGAATGCAATAGGTTTGTCTGGCATGATCTGTTTTTGACAAACCCATGTTGGCTTTTAGTAGTGATTTTGTTTGCCTCTAGGTGTTTGCTGATTCGTTGTTTGATTATCTTTTCCAGAATCTTCCCAGGTATTGAGGTCAGGCTGATAGGTCTGTAATTTCCTGGGTCCAATTTTTTCCCTTTTTTGAAGATGGGAACTACATCAGCTCTTTTCCAGTCCTCCGGTAATTCCCCAGTGCTCCAGGATCTTTGAAAAATATAGTTCAATGGTTCTGAGATCACATCTGCCAGTTCCTTGAGAACCCTGGGGTGTAATCCATCTGGTCCTGGTGATTTGAACTCGTCTAGGCTGGACAGGTGCTCACTTACCGTTTTCTTGCCTATCTTAACTTGCATTTCTATTCTGTTTTTTATGGCACTATTTTTGGTAGGTTGGTCTGTTTTTTCCCTTTGTGTAGAGACAGATGCAAAAAATGAGTTAAATAGTTCTGCTTTCTCCCTGTTGCTTGTCACCTTTTTGCCACTTTCACCCACTAGTGGACCAATCATTTCCTTCACTTTTTTCTTGTTTTTTACATGTTGAAAGAAGCTTTTTTTGTTATTTTTGACTTTGGTCGCAAGCCTTAGTTCATTATGAGCCTTAGCTTTCCTCACTTCATCTTTGCAGGCTCGGGCTATTTGCTGATATTCTGTCTTAGTTATGTGCCCCTCTTTCCACTTTTTTGATGGTGTTAAAGGTATCATGGCAGGTTGGAAGCTGTTCTAAGTAAAATTGCCTTTTGCAATTGACTAATAAAGATTTTCGTCAATGCCAATAGCGTTCAAGTGGCGCGTTAATTGTTTTGGTTATTTATTATTGATCCGCCAGATGTTCAGACTGGATTTGGGATTTTAATCCACCTATTGAGTCCTTCCCAAGGATGTTGTTGTTTGATGCTGTTAAAGACATTGTGGCAGAAGCTGTAAGCTGTTCTGAATAATTCTGCCTTTTGCAATTGACTGATGGTGAATTTGTCAATGCCAATGGTGTTCAAGTGGTGATATTAGTATGATATCTAACTTTCCCCCCTCTCTCCATTCACTAAATCCAGAGTCTATTATTATCCAATTGTACCAAAGCCACAAAGTCCTTCTTAAAGCAAATCAATGGATTCATCTGGAATTTATAGGCGAGGTCATTAAAAAGGCAAGATTTTTTGGGTGAAAACAATGTGTTTTCAGGGAGGTGAGGGGAGACAGAGTCATCCCATTCCACTCCCAAAGTCTGCTGCTGTCAAAAACATGCAAGAATGAATCCTATCCAAGATCTAATTAAACCAATGCAGAGATTGGCTAGCAAAGATGGTTAAAGTGAACTGCGCTGCCTTTAGGTTCTGGACAGACTTGAACATTGGGCGCTATCTAACAAAATGAAATTCAGTGGTGAAAAAAGTAAGGTTATACATTTAGGCAAGAAAAACCAAATGTACAGGTATAGTATAGGGGGTACCTTGCTCAATAGTAGTAACTGTAATAGGGATCTCGGAGTCCTAGTGGACAATCCCTTAAATATGAGCCAGCCGTGTGCTGCAGCTGCCAAAAATGCCAACACAGTGCTAGGCTGCATTAACAGAGGGATAGAATCAAGATCAGGTGAAGTATTAATACCACTTTACAACGCCTTGGTAAGGCCACACTTGGAATACTGCATCCAGTTTGGGTCACCACAATGTAAAAAAGACGTCGAGACTCTAGAAAGAGTACAGAGAAGAGCAACAAAGATGATTAGGGGACTGGAGGCTAAAACATATAAGGAACGGTTGCTGGAATTGGGTATGTCTAGTTTAATGAAGAGAAGGACTAGGGGGGACAGGATAGCAGTGTTCCAATATCTCAGCGGCTGCCACAAAGAAGAGGGAGTCAAGCTATTCTCCAAAGCACCTAAAGGCAGGACAAGAAGCAACGGATAGAAACTAATCAAGGAGAGAAGCAACCTGGAACTAAGGAGAAACTTCCTGACAGTTAGAACAATTAACCAGTGGAACAACCTGCCTCCAGAAGCGGTGAATGCTCCAACACTGGAAGTTTTTAAGAAGAGACTGGACAGCCATTTGTCTGAAATGGTATAGGGTTTCCTGCCTGAGCAGGGGGTTGGACTAGATGACCTCCAAGGTCCCTTCCAACTTTATTATTATTATTATTAGGTTGATTATTTTGGCAGGCGTTGGGGTGGATGGAACAGCTGCAGAGTCATTTTCTTTAGAAAAAAACATATTTTAAGGACACAGCCTGATAATGAGATCCTAATTGTTAGCTAAGCCTTAATACAAAGGGAGGGTCAGGGAGCCAGTGGCTTAATTGATTTTTTTTTTTTCACTTTCCAGAAAATAAAACTTGCATGCAAAGAGGCTGCTATGACCGCAGCGGGAACAGTCATTAAAAGCTGATTAGCACACTTGGCCTCAGCAATAAGGCATAAAAACAGAACATTAAAGCATGTAATAGTTCGCTTGCGTGAACCAGCTCTGCTTTTATTTTCTTGCTGAAGTTTCTGCCCGCATTTAAATAAGAGGAAGCTTAATTATCCCAGCCTTGAAGAATGGGAGAGTTTGCAAAGAGATGAAAAAGAGGAAAGAGCCACAGGGATCTGGCAGGGCATCTGCCTTCCAAACAGAAATCCCACTGAAAGTTGGAACTGAAAGTGAGCCTGAAACAGAGAAGGAAAAACTGAGTCTTTGGACGGCTGGATTGAAATGAAAACGCCAATGAGTCTTCTTATTTACAGAACTGGCCAAAAACAGAGCAATCTGGAGGAGCCAAAGATCATCTGAAGCTAACAAGCCATATGATAGTCCCAGAGATGATTCTCAGTCGTCCAGGTCATGGTTGTCCCAAAGGTGACTTCCCCCCCACCACCACCAAAAGGCAACTGGACTTGGTTTTTCCTTGAAGACATTTCACTTCTCATCCAACAAGCTTCATTAGAAGAACTGAAGCTCTAAAAGCCGTGGTGACGCAGTGGTTAGAATACAGTACTGCAGGCTACTTCTGCCAGCTGCCTGCAGTTCGATTCTCACTGGCCCAAGGTTGACTCAGCCGTCTGTCCTTCCAAGGTCAGTAAAATGAGGACCCAGGCTGACTCTGTAAACCACTTAGAGAGGGCTGTAAAGCACTGTGAAGTGGGATATAAGTCTAAGGGCTATTGCTAGTGCTAGTGCTCCTTCCTTCCTTCCTTCCTTCCTTCCTTCCTTCCTTCCTTCCTTCCTTCCTTCCTTCCTTCCTTCCTTCCTTCCTCCCTTCCTTCCTTCCTCCCTTCCTTCCTTCCATCGTCCCTCCATTGCCCCTCCCCACCCTCCATTCCTTTCCTTCCATCCTCCCTCCTCTCTCTTTGGCCCTCCCTCTCTCCCTCCCTCCTCCCTCCCTCCCTCGCCTCCCTCCTTATTCCCTTCCTTTTCCTTCCTTCCTTCCTTCCTTCCTTCTTACTTCCTTCCTTCTCCTTCCTTCCTTCCTTTCCTTCCTTCCTTCCTTCCTTCCTTCCTTCCTTCCTTCCTTCCTTCCTTCCATGGTATTATTGCTATTATTATTCTTGGACGAGAAGCAAAATGTCTTCAAGAAAAAAACAAACAAAGTCCAATTGCCTCTTGAAAAAAGCACTTTTGGGACACCCATGACCTGGATGACTGAGAATCTCACATACTGTAAAAAGTATTTCTAAGTAAGCAATGATCCGGGTCTTCTTCTTCAATATCCAAGTTCAAAGGTATCAATGATCTTCTTATCCTGCTTATCCTTTAAGGTCCAGTTTTTGCTTCTATCAAGTGTCACAGAGATGGCTTTCACAATTCTGATCTTTGTTAGATATAGACCTATCAATCAACCTACCTATCAAGTTTGGAAAAAATTCAGAGAAGAGCAACTAAGATGATCAAAGGCCTGGAGACTAAAACATACGAAGAACAGCTGCAGGACTTCGGTTTGGCTAGTCTAAAGAAAAGAAGAAATAGGGAGACATGATGGCAGTATTCCAGTATTTGAGGGGCTGCCACAAAGAAGAGGGGGTCACGTTATTCACCAGAGCATCAGAGGGCAGGACAAGAAACAATGGTTGGAAACTGACCAAGGAGAGAAGTAACCTGGAATTAAGGAGAAACTTCCTGACAGTGAGGACAATCAACCAGTGGAACAGCTTGCCTCCAGAAATCGGCACTCCATCACTGGAGATTTTTAAACAGATACTAGACAATCACCTGTCTGAGATGGTGTAGGTTCTCCTGCTTGAGCAGGGGGCTGGACTAGAAGACCTCCAAGGTCCCTTCCAGATCTATTCTATTCTTTCAAAAGAAGTTCTTCTCCTAAGCGTTTGGTCCAATCTTTGTTCTAAGGTAAGGGGCTCCCCATCAAAGAAGCTCCATTTATTTAGCTGGCTTGTCCATTGCCTGTTGACTGCATTATAGGCATCTCATAAAGGGTGAATTTGATGTTCAGAATAAGAATATCTCTTGCAGAGAATGTGTTTATTGTATAAAACAAGAGAAAAATTAAGATGTTAGGCTGTTTATAAAAACAGATAACATAAATAAAGTATCATAAGAAGCTCAGGAGATAACTGCTGGTCCATTGTCGTCTTAGTCCCTCACAAAATGGTCAAACAGGCACATTTGAAAGAATCATGTCAACAAATAATTTGCTTTTTAATCTAGCTATTTTCATTATATACAAGGCTATTTTCATAAATGTTAACTAAAAGATTCATATTTAGTTCTGGCGCCTGTAGCTTTCACTTCCGTGTTATTTCTAAATTTCCAATTCCATCTCACTCACTCTTCTTTTGCTTTAATCTGCATTTTTTTAAAAAAAACCCTTCAAAATGCTTAACAATAATGTGCATTTAAATCTGTACTTGGTCACAAAACAATATTGGAAATATCTACTTGGATAGGTTCCAGAATTTTTTTCCACAGCTTCCGAGAGAAGTGCTGAATTCACCCGCTAGCAAAAAATTTCATCACATTTGGAGAATAAAATCTATTATGAAGAAACAAGTTCTTGTGAAAAAAATATGGTTTTAAAAATAAGAGGCTTGTTTTGTTGGGGAAAACTGCAAGTGGGTGAGAAAATGGGAGATGATGAGGTTGTGAGTGAACAGCCTGTATGAAGACAGGCCGAAGGAATTTGAGATGCTCAGTCAGGAGGAATTAAGACGTAGGGGACACGTGGCCTCAGGGTTTAGGTACCTAAATGGATGTCGTATGGAAAACAGACGATAGAATATAGAATAACAGAGTTGGAAGGGACCTTGGAGGTCTTCTAGTCCAGCCCCCTGCTCGAGCAGGAGACCCTATACCATTTCAGACAAATGGTTGTCCAGTCTCTTTTTGAAAGCCTCTAGTGATAAGAGTACCCACAATTTCTGAAAGCAAGCTATTCCATTGGTTGATTGCTCTGACAGTTAGGAAATTTCTCCTTAGTTCTAGGTTGCTTCTCTCCTTTATTAGTTTCCATCCTTCGTTTCTTCTCTTGCCTTTTGGTGCTTTGGAAAATAGTTTGTAGCCTTGCTAGGAGCCCCTCAAATATTGGAACAAAGTTCAGTAACTATCTTCTATGCCCACAGAAACTGGGACTAGAGCTAATAGGCACCAGTTGTAGCTACCTAGATTTCATTTAAATTCGGGGAACAACTTCCAGATGGTAAGAGCTGTTCACAGTGAGGTGTCAGGTCCACCATGCAGGTGTCCTGCCATTCTGTTGGAGGGAGAGGTGGGGGGGAAGGCTTCTTGCGTTCCTTGCATACTTTTGATTCTGCTGTAACTGCTTGGGAAGCCAAGAGTTTTGCTTTCCTGAAGGACCACCTGGGGCAAGGCCCTTACATAATAATAATAATAATAATAATAAAGTTGGAAGGGACCTTGAAGGTCATCGAGTCCAACCCCCTGCTCAGGCAGGAAACCCTATACCATTTCGGACAAATGGCTGTCCAGTCTCTTCTTAAAAACTTCCAGTGTTGGAGCATTCACAACTTCTGGAGGCAGGTTGTTCCACTGGTTAATTGTTCTAACTGTCAGGAAGTTTCTCCTTAGTTCCAGGTTGCTTCTCTCCTTGATGAGTTTCCATCCATTGCTTCTTTTCCTGCCTTCAGGCGCTTTGGAGAATAGCTTGACTCCCTCTTCTTTGTGGCAACCCCTGAGATATTGGAATACTGCTATCATGTCATGAGGTCTCCATCTCTGGAGGCTTTTAAGAAGATGCAGAAAAGCTACCCATTGAGTTTGGTTCTATTGGTTTTCCTGCATGGGCCCGAGATTTGGAGTAAATGCTTTTCATAGTTCCTTCTAAGGCCACAATATTATGCTTCCATGCACAAATAAGGGGTAGGTGAGTTCAAAGCAGATAATATTTCAAGTATTGGTAGAACTGCTTTCAAGTCACCCCTCATCTCCTTGTTAGATAAAACATTCCTGGAACTGTTCATCATACATTTTATCCTCCAGATCCCTTATCATCTTTGTTGCTTTTCACCTTTCTTCTATTGGTGGACAGATCTTTGAACAGGTGCTTAACAAACTCATTATTTCAAGATGGCTTCTTTACTTCCCTTTGTTTCTGCAGGCAAACAATGGGGGGAAAGCTACGGAGGGAGGAGGGAGGAATAGAATGTCTTTATTGTTCCATGTTCTGGGTAATGCAACAGCTGGTGTTTATGCTTATTTTTGCTTAACTTGCAAATAGACCCAGGCTGAGTTTGAACCAGGCCAGCTGTCATAAAATCCATTTCAAGATGCCTGCAGAGACTTTGAAGAATTGCTACGGTCCCAACCCAAGTCAGGTTGGGTTCCTTTCTTCCCAGCTGTAACGGAGGAACAAAAGCCGGGCCAGCCACACAAAAGGCCCGAATGAGAAGCAGAAGATTGAGGCTGATTGAGGCTGATTGGAGAGAGAGAGAGCGAGCCTCTCTCGATGAGGATATTCAGAGCAGATCAGATGCTTGAACTTCAACTTTCCTTCAGACTGTCGTTATTTATATTGGACTGACCTTCTGCCAGGGAATGCTTGCAGGGAACAATTTGCATTTGAATATATGAACGCAAGTATTCAACTGCCACTGATGACTGCAGTGGACTCACAGGGGTTCACAATCAAAATTTAAAACCAGAGATTCTTTTTTTTTTTTAAATTGAAAACAACAATTAAACAACAGTCACAAGCTGGGTTCAAAAGGTGGACTTTGCAGATCCTTTAAAACAGGGCTTTTCAACCTTTTCACCGATTGTACCACTTTTAGGATGTGGCAATATTCGAGTACCACCTAGCAAGGTGTCAAAAACTTGGTGACCAAAAAAAAAACCTGTTCAAAGTTGCAATTGCACTGAAATGACTTATGACCATTTTTCACACTTATGACCATTGCAGCAATGCCCAGGGTCATGTGATTTATATTTGGATGCTTGGCAACTGATTCATATTTATGATGGTCACAGTGTCCCCAGGGTCATGTGATCCCCTTCTTGCAACCTTTTGACAAGCAAAGTCACTGTCAGAGCTGCTGGTGGCCAAGTGCTAAGGCGGGACTTCCTTCTCTCCTCCCTCCCTTCCCTGCCTCCCTTTTTCTCATTCCCATCTCCTTCTGAAGGAAGAATTTGAACCCCCCCATATTTTCCCTCTTCCATATATTGATCAAACAAGGAAAGGCCTCCAGAGACAGAAAAGACAAGCTGCTGAGTGAACTAGCTTAAAAAGGCACTTCCCCTTTAAGAATTAGCTACTGGCTAGAAAGGAAAGTAAGGAGCCCAGCCGGCACTTAAGGAAGAAAAAAAATGTAAGTACTGGCTGCCGGCTAAGGCAGCCTCCCCAAATGGCTCCATTCATAAGTAAAATCTGCAGCTCCAGAGGACTCTCTCACTGTAAGTCTTTGCCTGTGCTGGCTCTTTTCCTCCCCCACTACACTTGGCTAGGCAGGGCTGCGTACCACCTGCCACTCATTAATGTACCACAAGTGGTACGTGTACCACAGGTTGAAAAGCCCTGCTTTAAAAGAATCACAACTCAGGATGGAAGACTTCCAAAGAACTTGGGGGGGGGGGGCTTAAGCCTTGATCTCAAGCCACTGTGATGGAAGGGAACTTCTGGAGATGACCTCAAGGAGGGTGTGTGTGTGTGTGTGACTGGGTGGGAACATGCCTAATCAGACTTCCTTTCAAGGAACCCGGATTCAGAATGAGAACCCAAAAACCTGGCCTGGTTTTGTCAACCATAAACATTATGTATTTGTGAAGGTACGGTCTGAAGTTCCTGCAGGTAAATAGTGCCTGGATGTGGTGGAATGTAGTCTGGATCCCCATGGAGGGAGGGAGGGGGAGGATCAAGAGACAGTGAAGTTCAGATAGTTTGGTAGGAAGGAAGAGGGTCAAGCCAGTTCCTCCCTAGAACTTTGCCGAATATATCTTAAGGAAATGTGGGAAGTCAGCCCCTCAGAGAAGGAAATATTAAAAGGGCAGAAAAATATATTTCCTCAAAAGGATTTTTAAAAGCAGAAACCAACCCTGCCCCCAAGTCTCTCTGCCCCGAGCAGGAGCCAGCCCTATACAAATGCAGATGTAACCATCAGGAAAGTTGGAGCCAGAAGCTCAAGAAGACAAAGACCTAAAATCTGCATACCCCACCTGTGACAGGACATGGTAGGATTAACTCATAGCCATCAAGCATACCAAAGGGCACGCCCAGACTCAGGTCAGAATACGTGACACAGGAAATAGCCTCAAAGTCCATGACACAGGAACAGGAAACTATTCCAAACAAAAGGCTTTCAGAGGGTATAAAAACCTATTCCACATGTGCTCAACCCTTGTTTTCTCTGGTCTTTCCTGCAAGAACCATCTTTCTGGCTCTTCAATAAACTGCAAACTTCTTCCCAAAGCAGTCGCCATGTTGTTTATTTATCCCCGGCTTGGATGAACCAGGATGAAGACTTTTCTTTCAACAGAAATAAGTAGTTTCTTTAACTTGGCAAGATTCCGTCTATAGGTGAGGAACAATAAAGAGAACAGCTTTGGAGTGATTCGGTGTGTCATTCTTGGTTTTGGAGCCTGTCACTGAAGCTGTAAAACACTTGCATGGCCAAAGCACTAAAGACTCTTGAAGTCTGAAGTGCAACTCAGACCAGCACTGTCCGAAAGAGATGCCAACTTCAGGAGGTTGTAACATTTCCCTCTGCCAGCATGTATCCTACTACATGTTGTGCAGTGAATTACTCCTGAAGCCCAGTTTGATCATCTCCCAAACATCTCCCCTTCTTCTTTATGAAGTCTCATGTTTGAGTTATGATCAGAGACGCTGCACATGCAGTGCATTCTTCTTCCCCGTCCTGGTTGAAAATCAATACGAGGCATCTTCTCATGATGGATGGGGATTGCCAACAGGTCAAACGGCAAGCTTGGTCTCCATCATAAAGCACAACAGCTGTCAACTGTTGTGAGAGAGGCTGCTATGCAAGATCAGCGTGAAATGTGTTAAAAAGTCATAATGATCCTTACATAAATGTTGGGGGAATTCATTATTTGCTGATGGAGGGGGGAAGGCCCCAAACGCCTTTCCCGCCAAGAAAGTCAGTGGCTTGATATAGTCTTGCAATGCAGGGACACAAATTGATGGGGGTGTGTGTGTGGAACGTTTGAAGTTTCAGATCTGTTAACCACAAGCCACAGCAGCACCTGAAATATTCCAATGGTTGCTGTAATAATTTAGGAAACTGAAATGGTTTCCCTGCCTGAGATTTTCTTTGCCCCACTTTGCAAATCTTCGTGGCAAGCGGCCAAGTTAAATGTTCTGCAAAAGGTATTCAGACAGGAGAACTTGGAAAGAAAGGTCAACGTATTTGTATCTGTGTTTGGAATGTTGGGTCTTGAAACGTGAGAAGGACCACCAAGTTCCCACCCAAAGCAAAAGAAGGAGTTGCTCTACCCTCGAGAAAAAGGTTTGAGGAACTTCAACGAAGCCAAAAGTTCTTTGATAAATGTTGCTAAATGGACTGCCCTGAAGAATTGCTGTCTGATTGCCTGTGATAGGAAGAAGGTGCTAACTTTCAGTCTTTCAGCTGGAAGCTCCGTGGGCTGGTGATAGAGACCAAATCTGTACATTCATGACAAATCAGGCCTTAGAGCCATTATGGGAATAATACCTGGAAAGAGTTAGTTTGCTACTTCCAATTAATGGGGCAGTTAAATGACAATATAGAGAAAATCCCTTGGAAAGAAGGACCATGCTTTCTATTCTCGGGCTTTATTGTTTTGAAATGTCAACAGAAAAGGACAAAGTTGCAAGAAAAACATCTGCAAGTCAGACAAACAGATGTTGTAATGGTACATGAGAAAGACTTTGAGAGACTGGACGAAGAGATGCTGGCAAGGGAATAGTCAGATAAGAGGCAACAGAGCCCATAGCTGCATAATGGATGGAGAAAGAAACTCAGAAAGGACCCTCCCTTGTTTCTCAGGCTGTATAAGAGATGGGGGGGGGAGAGAGAGTTGTACTTTCAGACAAATTCAGTCAATTTAGCTTTAGAATAAAGTAGAAATAGCTCACCTGATCGGGATTCCTATCTTGTTTACCCACAAGGCTGGCAAAGATTGACAGTAGTTAAAACTTTGCACTTTTTCAGTACAAGAAGACCATTTTGGCTCCACGTATTTCAAATATATGCGATTTATTCCCCTCCCTGTGGGAGAATGGAGACCAAAGACAAGCACGGATGGAGGAAGGGAAGAAGACTCATTTATTAATTCTGGCATAGATCTTTTGCAGATCAAGCAGCTGCTAAACAGGACTGGGAAAGGGGTACCGAATCAGTCTGGTTTATTCAGCTGAATATCTCCTGGAAAGGATCCAATACTTTCTCTTCTGTTGCTACGATTTCCTTTGTTGGGTTTTGGGGTTGTTGTTGGTTTTTTTTGGGATATTTGCATGTGCAAACATTTTGAAAGGATGATACAAAAGGCACAACAATCCTCCAGAAAAAAAAAAAAAATCCACATACATAATTCAGAGGAAAATTAATAAGCTTCAAGGAACTAGCTTCTGATAATTAACTTTCCAGGCTCTTTCGAAGGCTACCCAACAGCTGGCGTACAGCAACAGTACTAATAATCTGGCGTCTTTCATTGCTATTTCTCCACTCTTCTCCTCCAATTATGATTATTATTATTTTTTAAAAAAATAAATAAACCGAAACACTCTTTTTGAAAATGCAAGCCCATCTTAACTGCTTTGAAGCTCAGTTTTAATTTAGATGCAAAGTACCCCCAAAGTTTTCACAGCCAAACCGGCACAACGCCTGCAGCGGTCCATAATTACGATGCAACGCTGGTTTCAGAATTCCTTAAGATAGTTTCTTTGTACAGCTGAGCCTTGCAGAGAGAGAGAGAGAGAGAGAGAGAGAGAGTCCCTCTCAACAACTTTGTCCCTACGTCCACTAGTTGTGGAGCTCCTGTTTAGCCCTTCGAGGTAAGTCTAGACAAGAAACAGGTCAAGGAATCCTGGTTCTATCATTGTTGTAATGTTGCATTAGCAGAATTTTGCAAGTTTCTGATGTGATGCTCCAGATGAAGTGGCGAGTTCTCACTTCCTGGACATCTTTAGACAGCGGTTGAAAGGTCATCTGCAGAAATCCCAAAGGGGCTTTTTTTTCCCCAAGTGGACTTTGTTTTTCCTTGAAGATGTTTCGCTTCTCATCCAAGAAGCTTCTTCAGCTTCTTCAACTTCTTCTTCAGAACTGTCTTTAGGACAAAGAAAGTCCAGTTACCTTTTGGGGGAAAAAAAGCATCTTTGGGGCAACCAGGACCTGGATGAGTGAGAATCTCCGTAGACATCTGCAGAAATGTTGAATTGGGTGACCAATAAAGGAGAATATTTGTAGCTCAAGGTTGAAAGAGGGGTCCTTGGTGCTCTCTGAGCTTGGTTGTTTTCTTGTAGATGTTTCATTCCCAACTAGGTAACCACTCAGTGCTAAGATTAGGGAGAGGAATTTGGGAGGAGGGAAAGGAGGCAGCGGAGGAGGCGGTGGTGTGGTGGTGGTGTAGGGAGGTTGAGGAGGCGGGGAGGAGGGAGGAGGATGAGGAGAGAGGAGTAGGAGGAGGAGGAGGGAGGAGGTAGATGAGGTGGAGGGAGGGGAGAAGGATTGTGATGTGGTCCTTGGCTCTTTCTAAGCTTAGTTATTTTCTGGTGATATTTCACTAACCAACTAGATTTCATCATTGCTTGAAATGGAGAGGGGTTTGCGGAGGCGAGTAGAGGATGGAGGAGAGGCTAGGAGGAGGAGGGAGGAGGACTGTTGGGGGGTCCTTGGTGCTCTCTGAGCTTGGTTGTTTTCTGTGGAAGTTTCATTACCCAAACTAGGTAACGTCATCGGCTCTAGAAGGGAATGAGGTTTGTAGAGAGAAGGAGGAGGAGGAGGAGGACTGTGGGAGCACTGATGACGTTACTTAGTATGGGTAATGAAATGCCTGCAAGAAAACAACCCAGCTCAGAGAGCACCAAGGACCCCTCAAAAGAATAACCTTCAGGGTCACTTCCATTTTGATGGTGCCTTTGACTCTTAGCTTTCAGCTCCGGTAAGAGACCACTTAACTCCACCCTTCCCATTTCTTAGCAGACCCCAGAAGATGGGTTAAACTTTCCGACTCTCATTGCCAGTTGAGCTCTCTTGCACATGCCACAAGGGCAGAGCTCGGGAAGGGCAAAGAGGAAAGCAGAGGAGAAACGGGGACTCCATTAAATGGCAAACTATCCATTATCCGTTTCCTCTTTACTCACTCCACCGAAAGGCAACGTTAATGGAGGAAGCGGTAGGCAAGCAAATGACCTGTCAGATGCTAGAGTTCCCTAATGAAGAAAGATTCAAAAGAGAGAAAAATGGAGCTGGGAAGCCATTCTCACATCGGCGAGTAAATGCAAAATGGATGAATGTGCCTGGCAGAGGCGCACGGGGGCGGTTCTTTAAATATATATTTAGGGAGAGAGAGAGGATCAATTTTGCACCTCAGATTCTCAAACTCTACCCAAATGTGTTTTGTCTTTCTACAACACACACATCTATTCATTATAGATAATTTCAGTAAACGGTTCACTCCAGCAAATCTTTTCTTTCAGTTCTGCTATGGCATGTACTTTCCAACAGATTGCCCTATGCTCACCCTGAAAAACCAGGGTAAGACATAAAGCGGTTTACACTGATTATGGGCTACATTTGACCATTGCACACCCTGAGGGTTCCTTTACATTGATGGATAAAATCCAGGGCAAAGTTATCACTGGAAAACATAGAATCCTACGGCTGGAAGGGACCTTGGGGGTCTTCTAGTCCACCCCCCTGCTCATAGCAGGAGTGTCGTACCATCCCAGTCAAATGGTTGTCAAGTTTATTTTTGAAAACCTCCAGTGATGGAGCATCCATAATTCCAGGAGGCAGGCTGTTCCACTGATTAGTTGTTCTTTTTTTTTTAATAGGTTTTATTAATTTTTTAAAAATTACAATCTTTAGAGCTTAGTAAATAACATGTCTGGGTTCACATATTTAACATTAAGTTCTTCAATATAAATCTGTTCAGTACTGCACAATCCAGTAATTTTTCCTTGATCTTCCTTTCTTCCCCATATTTTTTCCCTTTCCCCCTCATTAAACACTTACAATTCTCAGTACTATTGATGTATACAAAATTAGATATAGACATCTTCATCGTATTTTACTAATATCATAGAAATAATAATATCAATTCATAAGTCAATATCCTGTTTTTTGTGCTCTTATTAAAGTTTGATTTCCCATCAGTATTTGAAGTATCTTTGTCATTTATGATTTTCTCAATATTAATTACATTTATATAGCTAAAAAAATTATTCATACCAATCCTCCTCTTATTTTCAAATTTCCCATATCAAAAGAAGAAGAAAAAATGCTATTTTAATTCTAATCATATCTTCCATTATAAAAATCTAGTTATATCTAAGGGCCATCCGTTCTTTTAATCATATTCAAACAGGTATATTAAACAGATAGTGCCCCCTCTGATAGATCAAGTCCTCTGTTTTTTAAGTCTAACAAAGGGTTGGTTTCTTATATTTCTTATATTTCACCTCAATAGTTTTTTTTTCAAAAAAGAAAATCTTAACAATTATCTCAGTTCTCAGATTGATCAAAAATGTAGCTTTGTATTGTTTTCACTTCAGTACTGTGTATTTCTGTCCCCCTAAAAAAATTAAAACGCCGCTTCCGTTCACATCCGGAGGTTTTAAGCTTCTTGGGAGCCTTTCCCAGGAAATTCAGTTGTTTACGATGTGCTAAGTAAAGCTTTTGTTCTTTGTTTGTCAGCAGCTAATAGCTGGCTGCAGAAGTGTGGCCGGTCTTTCCCCTGCTGGTTAGAGGGCTTTCCTTGGATCCAACAGAGAGACCGCCATCTCTCTGTGATCTACAAGGCACCCCTCCTTCTTCATTGCCTCTTCGGGGTGACTTTAGGCCCTTTTCAGGTCCCTTGGCAGAGCTCTGCCTTCCTGCGTCCCGTCTCACCGCGACGCAAAACTGGAAATCTGATTAATTGTTCTCACTGTCGGGAAATTTCTCCTTAGTTCTAAGTTGGATGTCTAATGATCTCACAGCCATCACTTCTTTTCCTGCCCTCAGGTGCTTTGGAGAATATATCAATCCCCTCCTCTCTGTAACAGCCCCTTGAGTACTGGACGAAGATTATCATATTTCCTCTTATTCCTTCTCTTCAATAGGCTAGACATACACAGCTCCCTCAACCATTCATCATATGATTTAGCCTCTAACCGCCTTCTGGGGACTGAAGTCTACTGAATTGTACCAAATTGAAGTCTACTGAAGTCTACTAAAACGTACCTAGCAAAATTTTGGGAATTGAAGTCTACTAAGACTTCAAAATTGCCACGTTTGAGAAGCACTGCTCTAAACAATGTCAACGGTTATTAAACTGAGACTGTGACTGTCACTTTAAGCACCTTTTATAATATTTGCAGTATTCCAGTGTACAGTCCTAGCAATTGCTACAAGCTCCTTCAAATGACCTGCAAGTTTCTTTCAAGAGCAGAAAGAAACCTTGGGGAAACTGGAATCACCTTTTTGGCATTCTTCTCCCTTCATTTGGCCATTCTTGCTTCCATTCCATGGTATAACACACGGACCTAGGAAAATATGTGAATTTTCACCAAGCCCTTTCTTTCTTTCTTTCTTTCTTTCTTTCTTTCTTTCTTTCTTTCTTTCTTTCTTTCTTTCTTTCTTTCTTTCTTTCTTTCTTTCTTTCTTTCTTTCTTTCTTTCTTTCTTCCTTCCTTCCTTCCTTCCTTCCTTCCTTCCTTCCTTCCTTTCTTTCTTTTTTTTTCTTTCCTCTTTCTCCTTCTCCTCCTCCTCCTCCTCTTCTTCTTCTTCTTCTTCTTCTTCTTCTTCTTCTTCTTCTTCTTCTTCTTCTTCTTCTTCTTCTTCTTCTTCTTCTTCTTCTTCTTCTTCTTCTTCTTCTTCTTCTTCTTCTTCTTCTTCTTCTTCTTCTTCCTTTTTGCTAAGACAAATAGACAAATAGAAAGACATTTCCCCACTTCAGATGGGTTTTGTCTAATAATGTTGTTTTCCAGATGTTGTAAAGATCTGAGACCATAACAACTGAACACATACATATAAAAAGGACATATATAATCCCTCTTCAGGAGAGGAGAACAGCTCTACTGACAGAGTATATTAATTGTTCATAGAAATCAATGTAGACCATCGAGACTTTTCAAATGAGATACAGCATTCAACACTAAATGAAATCTGATAATTCCTTCTTGGAACACCATCGGAGCATACTCAGCAAGAGATACCAAGGTCACTCTGCAATCCGCACAGTTTCTCAAAATGGGATGCTCAATCATTAAAGAATTGAGTGCTGTGCAACTTATCGAATGGATAGCTAAGTTATTAAGTGCACTACGTAGATCATGATCTTTGTTATTAAGTGCAATGGAGATCATGAGGATAAAATCCTCTGTTATCACAAGAACGTATCCCTGCCACAAGATCAGGTTTTGGTGGATGGCAAGCCATAGAATGAGCAGGAAAAGCTTTATTTTCCATTTAACACTTACTTGGGGGGCCACCACTGAAAAGATCCCATTATTATGACTCTTCTGGCCAACTTTCCTAGGCTAGAAAGTATGCAGCATCCTCCCAGTGAACAGATGGTCCCCTATGTATTTGGTGTACCATTATTGTTGTTGTTGTTAGTTGCGAAGTCATGTCCGACCCACCGCGACCCCATAGACAACATTCCTCCAGGCCTTCCTGTCCTCTACCGTCTTCTGGAGTCCATTTAAGCTCACGCCTTCTGCTTCAGTGACTCCATCCAGCCACCTCATTCTCTGTCGTCCCCTTCTTCTATTGCCCTCCATCTTTCCCAGCATTAGGCTCTTCTCCAGTGAGTCCTTCCTTCTCATTAGGTGGCCAAAGTACTTGAGTTTCAACTTCAGGATCTGGCCTTCTAAAGAGCAGGCAGGGTTGATCTCCTCTAGGTGTACCATAATGTCATCCAAACATGTGTGGTAAGAACACCCCCCCCAATCCTTTTTACTATGCCTCCCCCCCAATCACAAGAATAAAACTCAGGAAAAGAAATACAGAAGCAATGTTTCACTCATGAAACCCCTGGCTATTGCGAAAAGCAGAAACGTTGAATCTGGCCTGTTGATTCACAAAGAGAGCTCAATGGAGGCAATAGACAGACTAAAGATAAGGGGGTAAAATTAATTACATTTGTTTGACAGGATTAGGACCAAGGAAGGAGATAATTAAGATCCATCACGAGCCTTTGCAAAACAAGTAAAACCAATCAAATAACAAAATGCACAAAGCAAGCCTCTAGATTATGAAATGCTATGAAAACTGTATAAAAATCCAGGTACTCATCAAACCAATTGCTCAGCTGTCCCAGAACTGCATGCCGTTCTGCTCTTCAATAAACAAGAAACTTCTTTCAAAAGCAGCCTCCATTTTTATTCCCGGCTTGGAACTGGACCTGGTTTTTCTTCCCACATCTGGTTTTGCAAACAAGATCTTGATGTCTTTTTGAATGGAGCAGCCTATAATCCTTAATTCCTTAATTCCTATACATGTCAGGTGGAGGATTGAAATGGCAGCAAGCAATTTTGAGAAGATTCCCCCCAAAAGTAGAACAAAATTAATTCTCCTTAAGTTCAGTGCTCCTGCTCCCAGATTTGACTCAATCCGGTTCCGACACAACATTTTTCAGGCTCCTAAGGTCAGAGGTCAAAAGAATTGCCCATCTACCAGCTTCGGGCTGCTCATGAGTTTCTTGGATTTATTATCTCGACGCGTTATTGCAATAATGAATAGCACATTGGTTGATTACATTTAACTCTGCATACAGAGAGGCAAGGTACATCTGCTAGCTATTAATCAAATACCCAAGAACAAAAGGTTGATTGACAGTGTTTTGCATATTTACAGCGAGGACAGGAAGTGTAATAAAGTTATAGCAAGATAAGTTATGGAAATGCATGTATACAACAATGGAGAATGCCCGGGAGACACGGCAGGCGTACAATTGGCTTATTATGCAAAATTTGCATATTGATCAAGACAGGCAATCTGCAGCCATCTTGAGATAAGCGTGTGGATAGGTGCTTGTATGAATTTACAAAGCCCTATGTTTGTTTCCAGCGGCAGGGAGATTAATTTTAAAAATCAATTCAATTCTACACTACTCATCTAACGGTTTAAGATCCTTTGCAGGGAACAAGATGCTTCTCCATCTTTTGAATGGATATGAATAAGAGGCAAAGGTAGATTTTTTTTTTAGCTTTAATCTAATGTGAATGGCATCGTTTTGGCCAAGAAACCTATTTATACAGTAAATCAAGAGTTTTCAATTAGGCTGACCTTCAGAGGTTTTGCAAATCTGGCTAAGGAATATCACCTCTCCGAAACGTACATCGGTGCTTATCAATAGGACAGTGTGTGATGCCAGATGAGAGAGAAGAGTAATTAGCAGAAGTTGGATTTTCAAAAGGAGTAAGCAGAAATTGGTGGGCCATCTGGAGCAAGAAATATTGAAGGAGTTGGCTGTGGAAAGCACCACACTGATGGTGGGACCATTAGGGTGGGACCAATATGACTTCCTGTTTCAAAGTGTGGGACCCACAACCACAGGAGAAAAGAATGGATTTAGAAAAAGGTTCCTGATGGAGTAAGATAGCCAACAGTGAAAGAAATGCCTCTCCTCCTCCACCTCCTCCTCCTCCTCCTCCTCTTTCTCTTTCTCTTTCTCTTTCTCTTTCTCTTTCTCTTTCTCCTCCTCCTCCTCCTCCTCCTTCTCCTTCTCCTCCTCCTTCTCCTTTTCCTCCTCCTCCTCCTCCTCCTCCTCCTCCTCCTCCTCCTTCTTCTTCTCCTCCTCCTCCTCCTCCTCTCTCTTTCTTCTTCTTCTTCTTCTTCTTCTCTTCTTCTTCTTCTTCTCTTCTTCTTTCTTCTTCTCTCTTCTTCTTCCTCGTCCTCCTCTCCTCCTCCTCCTCCTCCCTCCTCCTCCTCCTCCTCCTCCTCCTCCTTCTTCTTCTTCTCTTCTTCTTCTTCTTCTCTTCTTCTTCTTCTTTCTTCTTCTTCTTCTTCTTTCTTCTTCTTCTTCCTTCTTCTTTCTTTCCTTCTCTTTCTTCTTCTTCTTCTTCTTCTTTCTTCTTCTTCTTCTTCTCCTCCTCCTTCTTCTCCTTCTCCTTCTCCTTCTTCCTCTTCCTCTTCCTCTTCCTCCTCCTCCCTGAAGAATTTTCCCAGAGCACTCTACGTTTTAAGGTATTCTCGAATTGAGACCTCCCTAGCAGTAATAATCATAGCTCCTTCCTCTTTCTAATTTCCCTTCTGCATGATTCTTTGCACAGCTTGTTTCTTAAAATATGCAGTGTACTAAAGGTGTGTAGCCTTTTTTAGCCCCTCCCCCCCCCCCCCCCCCGCTAGCATCTCTGGCCAAAAAGTGCTGCAATGAAAGAAATTAAGATATTGGACTGGGAATAGTCTTGAAGACGCTCGCCAAAGGATGGCATGAAAAATGGAAAGGCACACTCTGGAGCCTGGCAGAGCTGCCAACAAATTCATCCAGCCCTGTTACAGGAATGAAAAAGCAAAACAAAAATTCAACAGCGACATATGGGTCGTTCTGGCGAAAAGGTAGCAAAGGGGCTGATGTAATAATTCAGTGGGTTCAATGAGGAACGACTTAAGATGTTTGCATTTTTCACTAGTGTTAGGAGCTCTGCTAGGAAAACCATTTTAAAAAAGAGATTGATCTTTGGGGTCTTGTTGCAATCTTTTTTTCAACATATATTGTTTTTCTGTTTCACGTCGATGTCTGGCACAAGAAACCAGGACATATAACAGAATAACTGGGACCTTGGAGATCTTCTAGTCCAACCCCCTGCTCAAGCAGGAAAGCCTATACCAGTTCGGACAAATAGTTGTCCAATCTCCAGTGATGGAGCATTCACAACGTCTGGAGGCAGGTTGTTCCACTGGTTGATTGTCCTCACTGTCAGGAAATTCCTCCTTAGTTCTAGGTTGCTTCTCTCCTTGATTGGTTTCCATGCGTTGCTTCTTGTCCTGCCTTCTGGTGCTTTGGAGAATAGCTTGACTCCCTCTTCTTTCTGACAGCCCCCCAAATACTGGAACTATCATGTCACCACTAGGCCTTCTTTTCATTAAACTAGACATACCCAATTCCTGCAACAATTCTTCGTATGTTTTAGCTTCCAGCTCAGTGGTGGGATTCAGCCGGTTCGCACCAGTTTGGCAGAACCGGTAGCTAATTTTTTATTGCCCAGGCCCAGAACGGACTTCCGGAAGCGGCATCCACACAGAGAACCAGTTGTTCACCACTGCTCCAGCCCCCTAATTATCTTTGTTGCTCTTCTCTTCATTCTGAGCCATGGTGGTGCAGTATTACAGGCTACTTCTGCTGACCCAGATTGTAAAGCTGTAAAGCATTGTGAAGCGGTATATAGGTCTAAGGGCTATTGCTTTTGTGATAAGAATAGAATAGAATAGAATAGAATAGAATAGAATAGAATAGAATAGAATAGAATAGAATAGAATAGAATAGAATAGAATAGAATAGAATAGAATAGAATAAGGAATAGGAAATAGAATAAGGAATAGGAAATAGAATAGAATAGAATAGAATAGAGCTGGAAGGGACCTTGGAGGTCTTCTAGTTCAGCCTCCTACTCAAGCTGGAGAATCTATACCATTTCAGACAAGTGACTGGATAGATAGATAGATAGATAGATAGATAGATAGATAGATAGATAGATAGATAGATAGATAGATAGATAGATAGATAGATAGATAGAGAGATAGAGAGAGAGAGAGAGAGAGAGAGAGAGACAGAGAGACAGAGAGAGACAGACAGACAGACAGACAGACAGACTGGTAGGAGCCGTGGTGACCCAGTGGTTAGAATGCAGTATTGCAGGCAAACTCTGCCCACAGGAGTTCGATCCTGACCAGCTCAAGGTTGACTCAGCCTTCCATCCTTCCGAGGTCGGTAAAATGAGGACCCAGATTGCTGGGGGCAACAGGCTGATTCTGTAAAACCGCTTGGAGAGAGCTGTAAAGCACCGTGAAGCGGTATATAAGTCTAAGGGCTATTGCTATTGTAGAGTCTCCAGCTCTTTTTTATATCATAAAACTGGATGCAATATTCAGTTAGGGTGGAAGGGTGGAATATGTTAAGTTGCAGTCAGGTTATGCCCACGATTGGGTCCAGATCCCTGGACCCTATTGCTATTAGCTCATCTGGTGGTGTTTCCTGTCTGGCTGGCCCTGAGTGGCCGACACTTAGCATAAGAACTTCCAAATGTGCTTCAGAGGACGAGACCTGCAGGGATGATGGCAGAACTCTGTGGCTAGGAAGTTTGCCTGCAATTCTGGTTCAGCAATCAAGGTAATATAGGCCACATCGAAAGAGAGAATTGTTTTCAAGCTTCCTTCCAAGGCAGTTGATAGCTATTTCGTGTTGTCTTGACAATGTTGAATGACCCACTTATTGTTACGGGACAAAAACAGAATAAATGCATAGCCAATCAAAGCGCCGGAGTCGTGCAAGGCCTTGTAAAGGATCACCTGGTGTTTCAAGCTTGGGAATAATGACCACTCCGCTCATATTCATATTTTCTCCCCCCCCCCAGCCCTGTCAAAAGTAAATGCTGCACATAGAATGGATCGTGGAAATCAGCAAAGCCCTGGGACAATCATCTTTCTCCAGGGACAAGTAACAAGTAGATGCAATAAATTGGGATTTATTGTAAAATGCATGGATGGAAAATGATATGAACGTTCTGGGCTGGGGGCGATGAAGGGGCACGGCCTAGAGCAAGGGGAGGCAACCTTGGCTCTTTTATGACTCGTGGACTTCAACTCCCAGGATTCCTGAGCCGGCTTGGCTCAGCTTGGAAACCTCTCCCTTTCCCCTCAGCATGGCTGGCTCAGGAATTCTGGGAGTTGAAGTCCACGAGTCATAAAAGAGCCAAGGTTGCCTACCTCTGGCCTAGGCCTAGGCCGCTTTATGACTCGTGGACTTCATCTCCCAGAATTCCTGAGCCAGCATGTCTCAGCTTGGAAACCTCTCCCTTTCCCCTCAGCATGGCTGGCTCAGGAATCTGGGAGTTGAAGTCCACGAGTCATAAAGAGCCGAGGTTGCCTATGGCTAAAGGCCTAGGCCGCTTTATGACTCGGGACTTCACTCCCAAATTCCTGAGCAGCATGCTCAGCTTGGAAACCTCGCCCTTTTCCCTCAGCATGGCTGGCTCGGAATTCTGGGAGTTGAAGTCCCGAGTCATAAAGAGCCGAGGTTGCCTACCTCTGGCCTGCCTAGGCCGCTTTATGACTCGTGGACTTCAACTCCCAGAATTCCTGAGCCAGCATGCTCAGCTTGGAAACCTCTCCCTTTCCCCTCAGCATGGCTGGCTCAGGAATTCTGAGCCAGAAGGCAGGACAAGAAACAATGGTTGGAAACTGACCAAAGAGAGAAGCAACCTGGAATTAAGGAGAAACTTCCTGACAGTGAAGACAATCAACCAGTGGAAGAGCTTGCCACCAGAATTTGTGGGCGCTCCATCACTGGAGATTTTTAAGAAGAGGCTAGACCAGGGGTGCTGGCTCAGGAATTCTGGGAGTTGAAGTCCACGAGTCATAAAAGAGCCAAGGTTGCCTACCCCTGGTCTAGGCCTAGGTCAGGGGTAGGCAACCTTGGCTCTTTTATGACTCGTGGACTTCAACTCCCAGAATTCCTGAGCCAGCATAGCTCAGGAATTATAAACATTTTTCTAGTATTTTTACAAGTAACAACCACATCAATGTGAACTTTCTTTTCTAATTAATCATCTTAACCACCTTACCCTAGATCCTGTTTTCAAAGTTCTTATTTAAATTTATTTTCCCCACAACGTTTGAAAACGTTTTTACCTGTTAAGATTTCCTTGGAGTTAATTACACTTAAGTATTTAAGTCTTTTTCCTCATGCAAGCCATCCCAACAATTTATATTTCTCATATCTTAAAACAAAAATTAAAAAAGAGAAGAAAAAAATAAGTAACTAATATACTACTTGAAAATCATGTCCCTCTTAAGCTAAAATACATTTATGTCCAAACGTTTTTCTATTCTTTTTAACCATATTCAAACAAATATTTAATCTTTAAGTATTCCATCTAATAAATCCACAGCTAATCTTGTGAAACTATTCAAAACTATTCAAAATTGAAATTCTCTCAAAATCCATTACATTTGAGTATCTAAAACGTTTCCCTCATATTAATCATTCCAACATTTTTATATTTCTTATATATCATTAAAAAAAGTACTATATTACTTGAGGAGCCTATCCTTCTTAAACTAAAATTTATTTATATCCAAAATTTTATTTCTTTAACCCATATTCAAACAAGTGCTTAATCTTTAAATATTCCATCTGATAAGTCCCATCATCTAATTTCTTAATTCTAACTTTAGCCTTCCCCCCCCCCAAAAAAAAAAACTTCTTTCCTAATCAATATGCTTCATTGGACCAACAGGTCTTCCCATAGTTTTGTAGATATTGTTGTAAGTACGAGAGACGAGTCAAGTAAGGTGTTTTTGTGGGAATGTTTCACCCCTTTGTATTCCTTGAAAATCTTTTTCTTTCTCTCTCTCTTAGTTTCTCTTGTCATTTTTTGTCTCTCCAGTTCTCGTAGTTCTCCTGACAGCTGTGTAATCCATAAGTCTAAGGACAAGAAGAAGAAAAAAGATTCGAGGAAAAAAAATGGAGAATTTCATTTTTAATGTGTGTCAGCGTGCCCACAGTAAAAAAAATTACAATAAAAGCCATCTAATATATGGGAATGTCGTCAATATTTAAAATCTTGATATATATATATTTTTTTTGCCCTTTCTTGAGGTCTTCAACCACAACATGCTTGAGTAGAAGAATGAGAGTAGAAAGTAGAAATTTCAGAGTTAATTAATGGCTTTGTTGCTGCCTCACAAACTCAGATTCATCTTTTAATCAGGTTGCCTCTGTAAGTGTCAGACATGGAAAAATCAAATAGCTCTGTGAAGATGTTTTGTAGGGCATGTAAAAATGTTGACTGTAACAAGTCTGGCAGGCTGGAAACAATTTGTGGAGGTAACAACTGTAATGTTCCTGAAGAGGATGACTCAGAAGTTATAGTAAGCTTTGGATCTTTGTTTAGTTGGGTCAAGTGACACTCTGCACCAATACTGAAGTTCTTAGGGATGAAGGAAGTGTCTTCCTTCATCCCTAAGGCGGAGTAATGGAAGTCTCATGTGTGATGGATCAAAGGAATGAAGGAAGCGTTCTTCTTCAACAGAATCCAGGAGTTATCTGCTACTTACATGTGGACAATATGAGCTTCAAGTCCCTGCATCTACAGTATTGTTAGAACGATCTCCACAAGATGATAGACTTGGGAAAGACTTCTCTTGGAGACCATGTGGAATTGCTGCGCAGAGTACTTCAGTCAGATGACTGGACTAACTTGGGAGAAGCCATCTTGAAAGCTTTATTCTTTGGAGTACTCTTCCACTCCAGAAACGGCCTTATGTGCAGTTAAATAAATCCTTCCATCAGATGTTCAGCCATGGAATGAGGATGTACATGCCTCTTTTTTTCTGCTTCAACAACACTTAGCAGCCAATTTCCAGTGACAAAAATGAATCATGTCCCTCACAGCAGATGGAAAAGAGCAAGCATAGAGAGAGGTTTTCCCTTGCTGTGTACTTTGAGGAATTTCTGGTGATAGTGAGGATCAGGTAAAGGAAGAACTCCGATGCAACATCATGGCTTCTAACTTTACGAGAAGATGTCTGTGGAGATTGTCTATCATCCAGGTCATGGTTGTCCCAAAGGTGTTTTTTTTCCAAAAGACAACAAAACTTTCTTGTTTTTTTTCCCTTTGAAAACAGAAAGGAGAGAAAAGAGGAAGAAGAAGAAGAAGAAGAAGAAGAATAGAGAATGAAGAATATAGAGTAATAAGAAGAAGAAGCAGAAGGAGGAGGAGAGAGGAGTAGGAGGAGGAGGAGGAGGAGGAGGAGGAGGAGGAGGAAGAAAACCTAGTCAAGGTTGGGCAGTCTGTACCGTGTTTTAACTGAAGTCTAAATTGTGATCTTCAGCAATTCAAAGGCTTCATGTAAAGGATCAAAGGCTCCTCTTATTCTGGAGGCTATGCATGGATCTTCTAGCATTGTCAACACTGGTTGGTAGCACCTCTTCCAGGAGAGGAACACTGTTATCATTATTATTGAGTGATCCTGGGGATCAAATCCAGGATCTTGGTTGCTTGCCTAGTAAGTGCTCTATTCCACAGACTATGACCCACTTGATCCCAACAGTTGCCAGAGACCGAATCAGACCATTGATGCAGATAACCTAGTATTTTGACAATAGCAGCTTCTCTCCAGGGCTTTCAGCAGGAGTTATATATTTTTTTTTCCGAACATGTCTACCTGGCGATGCCAGGAAGCAAGCTCTTGTGAGCAACTCAAGTCTGATAACACAAAATAAAGGAGAAAATAATATGTTCTTCTCACTTTGGATTCTAGCCTTACTCATTAACAGCTGGAGAGATTCCATTCAAAAGCATTTTCCTCTGTGTTGGGTTATTTTTTTTTTTTGGGAAATTCTGCCAGGGTTAACCCATTCTCATGTCACACATCCAAGCTGTATTGTGGCCCATTGTCTTCTGAACTGGGCAGAGTGCCCCGTTTCAGCGTCTCCTTTGCCTCTTTGATAGCCTCCCAGGTGGGCATATATTATTAAAAGGATTTTGAACTAACCAACTATGAAAACCTCAAGAACCCTTGGCATGTGGACACAACCCTTTAAATAAAATACACCATCCGTGGAGAATTTGGCATTGGTCAAAGAAAGGATGCCAGAGTGGCACATGGGACTTTGTAGGAGTTAAACAGAGCAAGAAGACCCTGTTTGGACTTAAATCTAGAGTAGTTCAGGGCTGTTGTTTGGTTTGCATTGTTAAGTGAGCTGACTCTGTTCCCAGTTCTTTTTATTATGCCCAATGAAAATGTTGGAGATCTTTCGAATTATTCTTCAAGATGAAGACTTAGACTCAAAAATATGTAGGCAGCTTTTTTTTTTAACAGAATACCAGAGTTGGAAGGGACCTTGAAGGTCTTTTAATCCACCCCCCCTGTTCAGACAGGAAACCGTATACAATTATATCCTGCTGAACCCTGGAAAATAGAAATGATTTCAAAAGTTGATGGATACTAGGACAATCATTAAGTGTAACTGATCTTGTTTCTTTTTTCGGTTTAATCTATTCTTCTTCTTTCTCCTTCATTCTGTCTTCTCACAAGGTATTTCACAAGGAGCTGTGGTGGCGCAGTGGTTAGAATGCAGTATTGCAGGCTAACTCTGCCCACTGCCAACAATTCGATCTTGACCAGCTCAAGGTTGACTCAGCCTTCCATCCTTCCGAGGCCAGTAAAATGAGGACCCATATTGTTGGAGGCAAAATGCTGACTCTGTAAATCACTTAGAGAATGCTGTAAAGCACTGTGAAGCGGTATATAAGTCTAAGTGGTATTGTTATTGCTATTGCTCTTCCTTTTCTCTTTCCTTCCTTCCTTCCTTCCTTCCTTCCTTCCTTCCTTCCTTCCTTCCTTCCTTCCTTCCTTCCTTCCTTCCTTCCTTCCTTCCTTCCTTCCTTCCTTCCATCCATGGTGCGCAGTGGTTAGAATGCAGTATTGCAGACTAATTCCGCCAACTGCCAGGAGTTCGATCCTGACCGGCTCAAGGCTGACTCAGCCTTCCATCCTTCCGAGGTTGGTAAAATGAGGACCCAGATTGTTGGGGGCAACAGGCTGACTCTGTAAACCGCTTAGAGAGGGCTGTGAAGTCTAAATTAAGTCTAAGTGCTGTTGCTATTTATCTTGGTTTGGATTGCACAGTAGAGTATGTGGTTTGTTTGCTTTTAGTTTAGTCCAATGCATTTTTCCCAGCTTTTATGGTCTTAATAGTAATTTTATTTAAAAAATCACAATTAAAAAGATAAAAACAAATCAAAAAAGAAAAGAATAACAAGAAAAATCAAAAGGAAAGAAGGAAAAGTAGATATACAAAAGCATATTAAGTCTGTGATACGCTTCTACTACACTATTGCGTATTTCTTATCTCAAGATGGTAGGATCTCCAGCTACAGGTGGTTCTCGACTTACAATAGTTTATTTAATGACTGTTCGAAGTTACAACAACACTGAAAAAAGGGACTTAGGACCCTTTTTCACACTTAGGACTGTTGCAGCTTTCCTGTGGTCAAGTGATCAAAATTCAGACGCTTGGCAACTGACTCACATTTATGACAGTTGCAGTTCCCTGCGGTCATGTGATCCCCTTTTGTAACTTTTTGACAAGCAAAGTCAATGGGGCAGCCAGATTCGCTTAACAACCGTGTTACTAATTTAACCCCTGCAGTGATTCACTTAACAACGGTGGCAAGGAAGGTCGTACAACAGAGCAAAACTCACTTGACAAACGTCTCACTTAGCAGTAGAAATTTTGAGCTCAATTGTGCTCATAAGCCGAGGAATAGAATAGAATAGAATAGAATAATGGAATGGAATGGAATAGAATATTGTAGAATAGAATAGAATGGAATGGAATGGAATGGAATGGAATGGAATGGAATGGAATGGAATGGATAGAATAGAATAGAATAGAATAGAATAGAATAGAATAGAATAGAATAGAATAGAATAGAATAGAATAGAATAGAATAGAATAGAATAGAATAGAATAGAATGGAATGGAATGGAATGGAATAGAATAATTGTAGAATAGAATAGAATAGAATAGAATAGAATAGAATAGAATAGAATAGAATAGAATAGAATAGAATAGAATAGAATAGAATAGAATAATGGAATGGAATGGAATAGAATATTGTAGAATAGAATAGAATAGAATAGAATAGAATAGAATAGAATAGAATAGAATAGAATAGAATAGAATAGAATAGAATAGAATGGAATGGAATGGAATGGAATGGAATGGAATGGAATGGAATAGAATAATTGTAGAATAGAATAGAATAGAATAGAATAGAATAGAAAAAATAGAATAGAATAGAATAGAACTGGAAGGGACCTTGGAGGTCTTCTAGTCCAGCTCCCTGCTCGAGCAGGAGAACCTATACCATCTCAGACAGGTGATTGTCTAGCCTCTTTTTAAAAACTTCCAGCAATGGAGCGCCCACGATTTCTGGAGGCAGGCTGTTCCACTGGTTAATTGTCCTCACTGTCAGGAAGTTTTTCCTTAATTGCCAGGTTGCTTCTCTCTTTGGTCAGTTTCCAACCATTGTTTCTTGTCCTGCCCTCTGGTGCTTTGGTGAACAACCTGACCCCCTCTTCTTTGTGGCAGCCCCTCAGATACTGGAACTCTGCTATCCTGTCTCCCCTGTGCTGAAGTTTCACAAATAATGCCAAAGGGAATAATACAACCAGGCTTTTCCCAACCGTGTGAATCTTTAGACGAGAAAAAAAAACAAGCACCTCTTTTCATAAATCCTGCCACGGGCTCTTAATTATGTTTGCATTTGTAGTTTCATATATTCTTCTGTTTTTCTAGCGTTGGAGAAGCAACAGAACAGAAAACAATTCAGTCAACCCTTTTCACCAGCTGCAATATTGTTTAGAGGAACACAAAAAGGATTGGGAATTGTGCCCAGGTTTAGTTGGAATTGTGATTCAAGCAGGTATTAATGAAATTCAGCAGTTGTTTCTTCCTCTCCCCTCTTGATCAGTGGAGCAAAGCGAGTAAACAAGAGGACCACCTAATAAATAAACAAAGGCTTGGGCTCTGGAGAATTCGCACTCCCTTTGGGGATTGCTCTGTTCTTCTGTAATCTTGGGCAGCCGAAGCGGGCTGCAGGAGAAGA
>JALGBA010002459.1:0-35185 GCA_023970755.1 Azemiops feae
ACTGCCCAGAGCTGCTGGGAGGCTTTACTGACTGCAACAGAAGGTAGCTTGGGTCCCTGATTGGATCTCCATTATATTTAAAAACTGTGTGTTAAACTGCCCAGAGTTGCTGGGAGGCTTTACTAAGACTGCAACAGAATGGTAGCTGGGACCCTGATTGGATCTCCATTATATTTAAACTGCTGTATTTAAACTGCTGTATTGAAACTGCCCAGAGTTGCTGGGAGGCTTTATTAAGACTGCAACAGAAAGGTAGCTGGGGCCCTGATTGGATCTCCATTATATTTAAACTGCTGTATTTAACCTGCCCAGAGTTGCTGGGAGGCTTTACTAAGACTGCAACAGAAAGGTAGCTGGGGCCCTGATTGGATCTCCATTATATTTAAACTGTTGTATTTAACTGCCCAGAGCTGCTGGAGGCTTTACTAAGACTGCAGCAGAAAGGTAGCTGGGGCCCTGATTGGATCTCCATTATATTTAAACTGCTGTATTTAAACTGCTGTATTGAAACTGCCCAGAGTTGCTGGGAGGCTTTATTAAGACTGCAACAGAAAGGTAGCTGGGCCCTGATTGGAATTCTAGATATTTAAACTGCTGTAGCTTACACTGCCCAGAGCTGCTGGAGGCTTTACTAAGACTCAACAGAAAGGTAGCTTGTGCCCCTTATTGATCTCCATTATATTTAAACTGCTGTATTTAAACTGCCCAGAGCTGCTGGGAGGCTTTACTAAGACTGCAACAGAAAGGTAGCTGGGGCCCTGATTGGATCTCCATTATATTTAAACTGCTGTATTGAAACTGCTGTATTGAAACTGCCCAGAGTTGCTGGGAGGCTTTACTAAGACTGCAACAGAAAGGTAGCTGGAGCCCTGATTGGATCTCCATTATATCTAAACTGCTGAAGAAATTTTTGACTGAATTCGTCCACTCAGACCAAAATGGCTTTTTACCAAAAAGGCAGATAAAGAATAATTTAAGGATTATTTTAAATGTGTTGGAGTATTATGAAAACCATCCAGGGAAACAGTTGGCACTTATATTTCTTGATGCGCAAAAAGCTTTTGATAATCTTAATTGGCAATTTTTGTTTCAACAGTTGAAGGAGATGGACTTTGGCGGAAATTTTATAAATGCAATTCAAGCAATTTATAATAAACAATCAGCAAGGATACTTATAAATGGAGATTACACAGACAGCTTTGAAATCAAAAAAGGCACAAGACAGGGATGTCCATTGTCCCCTTTGTTATTCATTTTTACATTGGAAGTGTTGGCTAGAAATATTAGGCAAGATATTGAGATTAAAGGATTGGAGATAAAAGATCAAAAATATAAACTACAGGCTTTTGCAGATGATTTAGTTTTTATTTTGGAGGAACCATTAGAGACAGCTGTTAAACTCTTGCGGAAAATAGAGAAATTTGGAGAAGTGGTGGGGTTGAAGATAAACAGGGAAAAGACTAAAGTATTAACGAAGAATTTAACAGATAAAAAATTCAATTTGCTAAAAAGACAAACCTTCAAATAGCTAAAAAAGTTAAATATTTAGGTATCTATTTAACTTCAAAATATACAACAATAAAAGAAGACAACTACGAGAGATTACTAAAACAAATAAAAGTGGACTTGGAGAAGTGGAAAAATCTTCAATTATCATTATTAGGAAGGATAGCGACTGTTAAGATGAACATTTTACCTAAGCTAATTTTTCTTTTTCAAACAGTTCCTGTCAAGTTAAATCAAAAAATTTTCGATGAATTAAATGCTACAATAATCAGATTTATATGGCAAGGTAAAAAAGCTAGAATTAAAATTAAATTATTACAAGATTCTAAAGACAGAGGGGGCTTTGGACTCCCGGATTGGAGACTTTACTATCAGGCAGCTATTTTGCTTTGGCTTAAAGAATGGATTACATTGAGAAACAAAAGGCTTCTTTATTTAGAGGGGCATGATTTGCAATTAGGTTGGCATGCATTTTTGTGGTATGAGAAAAATAAAGTACATAAATATTTTCAAAATCATGCTATAAGGAATGTATTGTTTTCAGAGTGGGGAAAAATTAAACATAAAATTTACATGAAAATACCTGAGTGGATTTCGACAATGGAAGCCTTTTCCTATCCAAATTTAATTAATTATGATAAACCCGTTAGCTATAAAGATATTTTGGACAAAGATGGGAAACTTAAAGACAGACAAATTCTTCAGCAACAGGGTATTGACTTAACATGGTGGTCTTACTTGCAAATTCAGACAAGATATGAAAAAGATATAAAGTCTACAGGATTTTATAAAGAACAGACACCGCTAGATAAAATATTGTTAAAAACTGATGAACATTTGATTAAAAAACTCTATAAATTTCTGCTAAGCTGGAAGATGGAAGAAGAGCAAGTAAAAGAAACAATGATAGTATGGGCTAAGAACTTTGGATATTCTATAGACTTAGAAGATTGGCAAAAATTATGGGATCGAAATATTAAACTTACTAAAGCGGCTGCATATAAGGAGAATTTATATAAAATGTTTTATAGATGGCATATGACACCAGTTAGACTAGAGAAAATGTTTAAAATGTATCAAATATGTGTTGGAAATGTAAACAAAAACCAGGAACTTATTATCATATCTGGTGGATATGCCCTAATGCAAAGATATATTGGCTTAAAATTCACAGATGGCTAGAAAAGATGACTAAGATACAGATAGAATTCAAACCGGAATTGTTTTTATTAGGAATATTAAGATCTAATTACGGAAAAGAGAATGAATATTTAATTTTACATATATTAACAGCCGCGAGAATAGCATTTGCCCAATTTTGGAAAAATGAAAAGATACCACCTGACCAGATTATTATTATGAAAATATTGGAATGTGCAGAAATGGATAGATTAACTTTAGAAATTAAAGAGAAAGAAGACACAATTTTCTTTAAAACATGGGAAAATTTTTATCAATGGTTAGCAATAAGACAGAATGAAAAAGGATGATGAAATTAAATAAGATAAATGATGTACTTTCTTTTGAATATTATTTTTTAACTTTTTGGTTAGATGTTTACATTTAACTATAATTAATTATAATTAATAAGCGTTATATTGATATTTATATGTAACTATATTAACTTAATAATACATCACTAATAGTATACTGATTATTGTTACTTATAGAATGAATGATATGTATTGGGTTAAGTTTTTACCATTAATAGCGATAAATTTATTAATATAGCTTTTTAGTATTATGTTAATCATGCATACTTAATATGTATACCCGGACGGACAGTCTGCTTGCTAAAAGCGTTGATTATGTTGGGGGTAACCCCATGATTTGTATCATCCCTACCCTTGGTTTAATCCTTGTTTTTTTACCCTATGCTATACCTTTACCTACCCTTCCCTTTCTATCCCGATAAAAATAATAAAAACATATTTAAAAAAATTAAATCTAAAAATTGCTTCTGGATTTAAACTTCCCAGAGTTGCTGGAGGCTTTACTAAGGACTGCAACCAGAAAGGTAGCTGGCGCCTGATTGGATCGCCATCATATTTAAACTGCTGTATTTAAATGCCAGAGTTGCTGGGAGGCTTTACTAAGACTGCAACAGAAAGGTAGCTGGGGCCCTGATTGGATCTCCATTATATTTAAAGCTGTATTTAAACTGCCCAGAGCTGCTGGGAGGCTTTACTAAGACTGCAACAGAAAGGTAGCTGGGGCCCTGATTGGATCTCCATTATATTTAAACTGCTGTATTGAAACTGCTGTATTGAAACTGCCCAGAGTTGCTGGGAGGCTTTACTAAGACTGCAACAGAAAGGTAGCTGGTGCCCTGATTGGATCTCCATTATATTTAAACTGCTGTTTTTAAACTGCCCAGAGCTGCTGGGAGGCTTTACTAAGACTGCAACAGAAAGGTAGCTGGGGCCCTGATTGGATCTCCATTATATCTAAACTGCTGTATTTAAACTGCCCAGAGCTGCTAGATTGAGGGAAATAGAGAGGGAACCTTTAAGGAGTTAACCTGAGCTATACATGTATGACTTTGTTTTTTGGATAGTTGATTACCCCATCACCACGTTGTTTCCTAAGCACCTTGATGTAAAAATTGAAAAATTAATAAAACTTGTTTAAAAAGAAAAGAAAAAAAAGAAATGGAGGGATTTTACCCACAACTTGACTATAAACTCATACTTCAAAAAATCCTTGAAGCCACTGAGCTAATGAATTCTAGAGTGAAAGATAAAGATGTCACCTCAAAATTACAAATTGAAGTCCAGACTCCAACTGATGAACTTTCAATCCAAAAAACATCAGAAGAGGAACAAATTAACATCAACGAGGATCCTACACAACAACAACCACAATTTACTGAGAATTTTGACACTCAAACCTTGATTTCAACTAAAGAACCTGCAATTCAAAAAACAACAGAAACTGAAGAAAGCAACACTAAGATGGAGGACGCTAAACATCAACAAACACAACATATTGAGAACTTAGATCAAATAACAGCTACAACACCGGATATGACTTTTTATTTTCACCAGATGAAACTGGAAGAAGAAGACCAGACTGAACCGATGACAAATATCTTAAATCAAACATGGAGACTTGAACTATTAGGGCAACAACCTAATGATTACAAAGGGAACAGTTCCTTTGAAAAGTTAATAACTGGATGTTCTCCCCTGATTCAAACAATATGTGTGGGAATGAAGGGAGACACATTTGAGGATTTAAAGGCACTGGCATGGAGGCCTGCTTGGCACAAAAAGAAAGCCAGAGTTAGATTTAAAAATGGGATTTCCTTCTCTTCCTTTTGTTTTCTTTGTTGACTGATAATGGAAGAGCTTAAGATTTTACTTAATGGGTTAAGGAGATTCTTAAAGATATTGATTGATTTAATATTTAGGACTTAGATTCATAAGGGAAATGAACATTAGCTATTAGATTATAGCTTTGAATTGTAATATGGCAGTTGTTTTGTGACTACAAAAGATATCTTATTAGTAAATGATGAGGTATTAGGAGGAGAAATAGAATGTAGTTGTGAAATAAAGTAAGAATGTAACTAACTGAATAATAGGTGTATTCTACTTACGATAATTACTCTGTAATGAAATTAGGAAGTTCTGGGTTACCGAAGTCTAAATATTATGGATATTAAAGCCTAAACTGGAATATGTTAATTGAAATTAGCTAAAACTCAAAACAGGACTTGGATATGTACATCTAAAATTATATTGGCAAATGTATTGATTGATGGAGCTATAATTAGCAATGTTTTAACTTGAATCTGATATAATAATTAAGGGAAATAGAGAGGGAACCTTTAATGATGTAACCCGAGATATATATGAAAGATTTTGTTATTGAACCATTGATTACCCAACCACCACGCTGCTTCCTAAACATTTTGATGTAAAAACGAAAAACTAATAAAACTTCTTACAAAAAAGAAAAGAAAAGAAAGAAACACATTATCCTTAACATGGGAAAAAATAAAATGTAAAATATACTTGAAAATTCCAGGATAGCTTTCAACAATGGAAGCATTTGTACATCCAAATTTAGTTAATTTTGAAAAAACTTGGACATACAGAGATATTCTAAATTCTGAAGAGAATTTAAAACCTAAACAAGAAATGGAAAATCAGGGTATTAATCTATCATGGTGGGCATACTTACAAATGCAAGTTAGATACGATAAAGATGTTAAACTGTATGGATTTTATAAGGAGAAAACCTTGTTTGATAAGATATTATTAACATCTGATGAGAAATTAATTAAGAAAATTTATAATTTTCTATTGAATTTGAAAATGGAAAGCGAACAAGTTAAAGAAATAATGATAATATGGGCAATTTCTTTTGGATATAATATAGAATTAGAAAAATGGCAAAACGTGTGGGAAAGAAATTATAAATTGACAATGTCAACTTCTTATAAAGAAAACTTATATAAAATGTTTTATAGATGGTACTTGCCACCAGCAAGATTAGCAAAAATGTTTAAAAACATGTTGGATAGATGTTGGAAATGTAAACACAAGTCAGGTACTTATTACCATGTTCGGTGGACATGTGCCAAAGCAAAGAATTATTGGAAAAAAATACATACGTGGCTAGAAAAGATGTTGGGAAAACATGTAGATTTTAAACCTGAACTTTTTTTATTAGGTATAATGCCAGAAAAGACTGATAAACAAAGCATATATTTAATTTTACATGTAATAACAGCAGCAAGAATTATATTCGCACAATATTGGAAAAATGAAGAAATACCATCAGATGAAGAAATAATTAAAAAAAATACTAGACTGTGCGGAGATGGACAGACTGACTTTGAGGTTGAAAGAAAAAGAAGAAACAGAATATTATCAAACTTGGGACTTATTTTATCAATGGCTAGAGCAGGGGTAGGCAACCCAAAACACTCAAAGAGCCACTTGGACCCGTTTCCCACCGAAAACAAAACACTGGGAGCCGCAAAACCCTTTTGATATCTAAAATGAAGATAACACTGCATATATCCTTTTTTACCTTTATTATAGGTATAAAAGAAAAAGAAACAGCGAACACCAGGATAAAAATAAACAAGACTGTTTAATATAAACAAGCCTGTAAATAAAAGAGCACTTAGCTTTCGTCGGCCAAACTGCCGACGTCATCAGAGTTGGAATAGGAGGCGATCTGGGAGCTGGCCTATATAGCCGCCTGCCTCTGCGCCCGGCTTCTCGAGCGCGTCATCGGCCCATTGGTTGTGCTAGTCCGCAATGCGCTAAGTTGATCCGCACCTGGCAACCTGCCAGTGGCCCCGATGGTTGCCTCCCGATCCTCCATCGCTTTTCTAGCGCGCGTACGGGCGCCCGGGGGATGGCTGTCCAGCCGCCTCTGTTCCTTATCTCCCTCCCCTCTTGTTTTGGAGCGATCTCTGAACCTGTGATTCAGGCGCCTTGTGAGGCTGTCATCCTCCCCCAAGGCCGCCGTTATCTCCCCCGTGGCCCTCTCGCCCCAGTCCTGTGAAGGACGGTCATTCAGGCATTCCTGCCCTCTGCTTCCCCCCCTCTCTTTCTAAGCTGCTTCCGCGCGTCCGTTTCCAACACACGATCGTGGCGCGTCGTTAGTCTGTCGTCTCTTCCCATGGAAGTCATCGCCGCCTCACCTGTAGCCCTATCGCCCCAGTCCTGCAGGGAGCTATCCCGTTGTTGTAACTCCTGGTTCTCCTCCCCTTTTGCCGGTTCGCCGTCCTCTCTGGGGATTGCCGCTGCCATATTTGTAATTCCACCGCCCTGCTTTGGCAAAGGGCGGGCTGGCCGTCTGCTCCGTGGACCGCAGCGTTGTCTCTCCCACCTTCTAAGGGTCTGGTAAGCCGGTAGGAGGTCTCATCGGAGAGCCAGGCTTCTTTGAGTAAGCGGCCACCCTTGGTGGTCTCACGAGATATGGCCTATGTTGTAGTCCGAAGGAAGAAGCATTCCAAGAAAACTGAGGCATTATTTTCCCTTTTAGATTCTTTATTTTACATTTCTTCCCAGGAGTTTTGCAACAGTACTTCGGCACATTATAAAGCGGATGCCAGAATCTGGATTTCTCTGGCTTGCGTCTATCTTATCTTGCTAAACTCCTCCCTTACTTTACAGTCATAATTTACATCTTTCAATTAGGCTGGAGGCCAAAGATTCACTTCCCTTCCCTGTCTCCCGCTTTTCTTCATAATTCTCCTCCCTTTGTATGTCATCTGATTTAACTCCAAAAATACCAAACAGTTCTGCATATCTTGTCAATGCAATAATATCCTATATTAACAGCGTTGACATCCGGCCCCCCTTACAAAAAGGACAGATCCTGTAATGTAAACAAAAGCATATATTAATGACTAGTCTTCGGTTTGTTGGGGTATTTCGTATGAAACCTTTTGACGAGCCTGTCAGCTTTCACCTCACTGGATTTCACCCAAGTGGCTTCAGACATCGGGTATCCCTTCCATTGTACTAGGTACTGCAATTTCCCTTTAAAAATTCTAGAATCAAGAATATGTTTCACTTCATAATGGGTCTGTCCCGCAACTACGAGGGGCCCAGGTGCTTTCTTCGGGGGAGGTCTTAAAGTGGAGCCCCGATAAGGTTTTAACAAGCTACTGTGGAAGACAGGGTGAATTTTACCCAAAAGTCTAGGGAGTTTCAGTTTTACAGTGACTGGATTGATGACCTTTACGATAGGAAAAGGCCCTAAGAATTTTGGTCCTAACTTCTTGCTGGGTAATTTGAGGCGAAAATATTTGGTTGACAAATAAACCTTTTCCCCAACTTGGAACGTTCTTTGGGGAGCCCTCTTTTTGTCAGCTTGCTTTTTATAGGTTTCAAAAGTCTTTTTTAAAGCAGTTTTTGTTTTTCTCCAAACTTCCTCCCATCCCCTCACCCATTGGTCAAGTGTCTGGGAAGCGGTTGGCACTTGGGGATATTCAGGAATTGGACTGAACTCTTTGCCTGTGGCTACTCTGAAAGGGGTGTAGCCGGTACTGCTGTGCACAGAATTGTTATACGCCACCTCTGCGAAAGGGAGGAGGTCAGTCCAGTTCGTCTGTTGATAGAACACGTAGCATCTGAGATATTGCTCCACCATTTTGTTAGCGGCTTCTGCAGCTCCGTTGGTGGCTGGATGAAAAGCGGATGACAAACCTTGAGATGATCCAATTAATTTAAGAAAACTCCTCCAAAATGTTGCTGTGAACTGCACCCCCTGTCTGAGATTATTCGCTTAGGGGCGCCGTGCAGTCGGTAGATATGTTTCAGGAACAATTTAGTCAGTCGTTGAGCGGATGGGAGTCCTTTGCAGGTGATGAAATGAGCCTGCTTCGAAAACAGGTCTATTACAGTCCACATGACAGTATTTCCTCTACTTTCAGGTAGGTCTACGATAAAGTCCATAGCTATTTCTTCCCAGGGTTGGGAAGGGTCTGCCACCGGCTGCAGTAATCCAGGGGTTTTCCCCAGTATTCTTTTCATTGTGGCACATACGGTACAACTCTTCACATAGTTTTCCACATCTCGTTTCAGTCCTGGCCACCAAAATTGCCGGCGGGTGAGATGTAGTGTTTTTAGATATCCAAAGTGTCCAGCCTGCTTTACATCATGGCTGTGTTTGAGAGCATTGAGACGGAGGGATTCGGGCAAATACAGTTTCCCCCCTTTGTAAGCCACACCATCCCGGCACGTCAAGGAGGTTTGATTATCTTTGAACCATTGATCGGTGAGGAGCTCTCGTTTTATTTTCTTTGCTCCAGGGTCATCCGGATTAGGGACCCTGCGAGGCGTGATTTGTGCAACAGGTTGTGGGTTGGAGATAATCGCCTCATTAACTTCTTCACGTTCGCTTTTGTATTTGGGCAATCTTGATAGCGCATCAGCTAGGAAGTTTTTCCCCCCTGGTATGTACTTTAGAGTAAAGTTGAAGCGGTTAAAGTACTGTGCCCACCGTACTTGCTTTGGGGACAATTTGCGAGGAGTTTTCAGTGCCTCTAGGTTTTTGTTTGCTGTTTGACAGTTCATAGTCCATGCTAGTGGTTGGCCCGGTCGCGGCTTCCCTCCTTTTTTTCCTGTTTTTAGTAAATCTGTAAGGGGTAGGGCAATTTTGGCAAAAGAAGAGATGAATTGACGGTAAAAGTTGGCAAAACCTAGAAAGCTCTGAAGTTGTTTGCGGGTTTTTGGGGGCTGCCATTCGATTATAGTTTTCACGTTGGCTGGATCCATCTCAATGCCTTTGTTGGAGATTCTGTAGCCGAGGTAATCTAATCGGGTCTGGTGAAATTCACATTTTGACAATTTAGCATAAAGCTTGGCATTCAATAGTTTCTTTAACACTTCTCTCACCAGCTTTATGTGATCAGTCATATTCGTGCTGTATATCAGAATATCGTCAAGGTACACCAGAACCCCTTTGTACAAGTGTTCATGTAGGACCTCATTAATCAACTGCATGAATACGGCTGGGGCCCCCTGTAGTCCGAATGGCATGACTTTAAATTGATAGCTCCCCATGGGACAGTTGAAGGCAGTTTTCCACTCATCTCCTTCTTTTATTCTCACTCGGTAGTACGCCTCTCTCAGGTCTAATTTAGTGAAGACACTCCCCTTAGCCAGATGAGTTAATAAGTCCTTTAGGAGGGGGAGGGGGTATCTGTTTTCCACACTCACAGCATTGAGGCCCTTATAGTCTACGCAGAGACGAAGAGACTCATCTTTTTTTTTCTTTAAATAACAGAGGGGCTCCCACAGTAGATTTGGCCCATTCAATGAACCCCCTCGCTAAGTTTTTATTCACATATTGCTGCATCTCTTCCATCTCGAGGGGGGACATGGCGTACATTCTCGGGCATGGAAGTTTGGCTCCTGGCACCAGTTCGATAGAACAGTCATTGGGTCTGTGAGGGGGTAGGACATCGCATTCATTTTCACTAAATGCCTCTGCTAAGTCCCGGTATTCATTGGGGATGAGTGATTCATCTGGTGACGGTAAGGCAGCTATGAGTGCTCGCTCATTAGGTGGCCTAAAGTGTCCCGCAACATCATTTGAATCAGTGGGAGGCTCAGGCCCTATAGGTAGTCTCACAGGTCTCATTCCTTTCTCCCACCAGATAAATGGCTTCCATTTGTCCAACCAGGCTAAGCCTAGAATCACAGTCTCAGTCATTTTGGGGGCCACCAGGAACCAAATAAATTCCCACTGTGAGCCTATTTCTAGGCGTAAGGGCTCAGTTAATTGTGTGACTAAAGTCCCTCCCATCAGGGAGCTGTCAGCTTGCTCGAACCTCACAGGGTTGGAGAGTTGTTTTGCCCGTATGCCCATTTTCATGGCAAAGGGTAGGCTAATAATGCATCGGGTGCATCCAGAATCAATTAGTACGTTTAAGTCTATTTGTGCCCCCGACTTAGGGATTGTAAGCTTGGCGGCCAGTGAAAAAGATGGGATTTGTCGACTCACCATTGGGTCGTTCTCCCCTTCATCGTCGCCGTCAAAGGAGGGTAGAGCAGGGGCGGGTCCACCTGGAGCCCTGGCGTTCTCTTGTGTGGGAGGTGTAATCTGGGTAACAGGTGGTTGCGTGGCCCGGTTGGTTTTTTCTCTCATTAGCCGCTGGGCAGGTCTCCTTCTCTTCGCTGTGGGGGGTAGGGGACCGGACAGTTTGCTGCTCGATGTCCCTTCTCTCCGCACCGGAAACACTTTATTGACGTGCTTGCAGGTAGCCCGGTTCTTTCAGTCATCGTTGTAGCCGGAGGGTCTCGTGGGGGTGATTGTTGTTCGGATTGCTCTGGTTGCTGCTCAGATTCAGGTGGGGAAGGCTTTTTATAGCGGGCGAGCTGAACATCTAGCTTCACCGTTGTCTGGTACCACTCGTGCAGTCGGTCAGGTACTGCTCGAATAATGCAGGCCTGGGAGAAGTGATCATCTAATCCCTCAATGAAGTGATGGATTAGGGACTGCTCTGGCCACCCCTCTATCCAACCTGCTATCTTGCGAAACTCTCGCACGTACTCCAGGGCAGGCCTGCCAGCTTGTTTTACTTGGTGGATTTGTTCTCTTGCTTTTAAGTCAAGGGATGGGTCCTCAAATCTTTCTTTCAGACCCAGGAGGAAGAGTTGGGGGTCTTCCAATTCTGAGGCTTGCTCATTATATAAATTGTTCAGCCATTCGGATGCTTCTCCCTCTAGGCTGGACGCAATCACATCGACCATAGCCCCTGGGTCTGGGTAGAGATAAGCCCAGCGATTCAAGTGCGAGCATACTTGGTTAAGGAAAAAAATCAGTTTCTCTGGGTCCCCATCGAAGGTTGCTCTGAATGGAGTAATTATATGTTGTTGGGGCCCCCACTGTGGCTGTTGCTGCTGCTGGCCCCATCCTGGTTGCTGGTTTATGCCCAGGGGTTGCACATTCAGGGGCTGGGGCCAATCTCCTTGTTGTGGCCGTCCTCCCTCTAGCTGCTGATCTCCTGGGCCCTGCACCACCCCAATCTGTTGCAAGGTCCCTATCAGCTGTGGTGAGCTCAAAAGTCGTCTGCTCCCTGCCTGCTTCGAATGCCATACTCCCCATTGTTGCAGAGGCCTCAGACATGGATTCCCTCTCTCTTCGGGGCTGGGGTCCCTGATAGAGGAAGACAGGGTCTGAAAGGCTGTCTGATACGAACTGGAGGGGCTGTAGGCTTCTTTTTTCAGGGGTGGGTCTCTGCCTCTCTCCCCTGGGGTTTGAGATATTTCCAGTAACACACCCAGGCCTTGAGTGGCAGTTTGTCCGTTGTTTGTCCACCGATTTTCATTCGTCTACCCAAATTCATCTTCCCACAGCATGCTGTCTGTCACCTCCCCCTCTGGGATATTAGCAGCTGCCGGGCTGTATTTAGCAAACTCCCGTTTCATGATAGATTGTCCTCCCCCTGAATTCTTCTTATTCTCACTCCAGCCTCGGAGAAAGAGGTGGGGGTAATGCACCTCCATTTTGTTGAAAAGGGTTTAGTTTCTGGCATGATGTTATGGTTCCAAAGGAAGATTGCCTTTAATGAGATACATGAGGTCTTTACCTCTTAGAATCCATTTATTGCAAAAATAACCTTGGCACTTACATGGACGGATGCCAGAAACTGAATTTCTCTGGCTTGCGTCTTTCTTTTCTTGCTATACCCCTCCCTTATTTTACAGTCATGAATTACGTCTTCCAATTAGGCTGGAGGCGAAATATTTACTTCCGTTTCTTTCCCGGGCTTTCCTCACGAATCTCCTCCTTTTCTGTCTTCTGAATTAACTCTAAAAATACGAGACAGTTCTGCATATCTTGTCAAAGCAATAATATCCTATATTAACAGCGTTGACACGGGGGAGGGAACCAGCTAAAGTGGCGCCGCACAGAGCTGGAGGAGATCAGCTGGAGCTGCAGAGCTTGGAAGAAGCCCCAGGATCGGTGCATGTGGCGACATGGTAATTGGAGCTTCCAGCGCACCCAGAAGAGAAAAGGAGGAGGAGGGCAGAGAGAAGTATCAAAGGGGCAGAGCGAGAAGAGAAGAGGCTTTTCTTACCAAAGCAGTGAGGAGAGACAGAGCGAGCGGCCTGTTTTTGGAGGAATGGTGAGTGAGCGAGTGGCATGTTTTCAGGTGAAGGGTGAGTTAGCAAGCGGCCTGTTTAGCGAGCGGCCTGTTTTGGGGGGAAGGGCGCGTGAGCGAGCGGCGTGTTTAGCAAGCGGCATGTTTTCGGGCAAAGGGTGAGTTAGCGAGCAGCGTGTTTAGCAAGTGGTGTGTTTCCGGGGTAAGGGCGCGTGAGCGAGCGGCGTGTTTAGCAACCGGCGTGTTGTCAGACGAAGGGTGAGTTAGCGAGCAACCTGTTTAGCAGCGGCGTGTTTTCAGGGGAAGGGCGCGTGAGCAAGTGGTGTGTTTAGCGAGCGGCCTGTTTTGGGGGGAAGGGCAAGCGAGTGATCTGGGCAGGAGCCCAGGATCGGCACGCGCAGCTACAGCTTATCAGCGCTTCTGCTGAGCCCCACAGAAGTGCCGATCAGCTGGAGCCCAGCTTTCTGAGAGAAGTGTATGAGAGAGATGGAGGAAAAGCTTTCTGGGAGAATGTGTGAGAGAGACGGAGGAAAGGCTTTCTGGGAGAAGTGTATGAGAGAGACGGAGGAAAGACTTTCTGGGAGAAGTGTGTGAGAGAGACGGAGGAAAGGCTTTCTGGGAGAATGTGTGAGAGAGAGATGGAGGAAAGGCTTTCTGTGAGAAGTGTATGAGAGAGACAGAGGAAAGACTTTCTGGGAGAAGTGTGTGTGAGAGACGGAGGAAAGGCTTTCTGGGAGAAGTGTTTGAGAGAGACAGAGGAAAGGCTTTCTGGGAGAAGTGTGTGTGAGAGAGCGAGGGGCTTTTGCGAGCGAACGGTGAAAGGAAAAAGGAAAAAAGTGAGGGGGAGAAGGGAAAAAGAAAAGGCATTGACTTCCGACTTTCTCTGTTGCAGTAGAAGGAAGCATTAACATTGAACCTGAACTTTTTACTTTTCTTTTTTTAATTTTTATTTATTTATTTATAATACAATAAAAAAAAACATTGGACATGACGTAACATTCCAGTTTAAACATTTCAATCAAATTATTTCTCCTCTTAGATTCAGTTCTTTATCTCTATAAATATTTAGAAACTTTTTGTACAATACTAAATACATTTTCTCTATTTGCTAACCTACAAATATATATATTTCCGTCTTATCACTAATCTATAACCCCAACAGTTCTCCTCGATTCCCACCAATGATACAATTTATCCCAGATTTCAAAATATTCTGATTTGCTTTTATCTTTCAATTCCATCGTAAGCCTGTCCATTTCAGCACAAGATAGTATTTTATACAGTATCTCTTCATCTGTGGGAGTTTCTTTATTCTTCCATTTTTGTGCAAAAGCCAATCTAGCAGCAGTCAAGATGTGCAACATCAAATAGACTATTCCCTTGTCGTATTTATCTGTGGTTATTCCCAATAAAAAAAGTTCAGGTTTTAGCTCTATCTCTAACATTAATATTTCTTTCAACCATTTTCCTATCCTATTCCAATAATCACGGGCTTTGGGACATTCCCACCACATGTGATAGTAGGTCCCTGTTGCTATTTTACATTTCCAACATATAGGTGAAAGATTTGGTCCCATTTTAGCTAACCTCGTGGGTGGGAAATGCCATCTGTAAAACATCTTATAAAGATTTTCCTTATAAGAAGTGGCTAAAGTGAGTTTCCTGTTTCTTTCGCACAATTCTTGCCAAATATGTAAGTCAATATTAAAGCCGAAATCTCTACTCCACGTTAACATAGTTTCCTTGACCTGCTCTTCATACATTGCCTGATCTAGAAGATAATGATGTATTCTTTTAATCATTTTATCTTCGGTTCCTAATAGTATTTTATCTAATTCTATCAACTCTGTTTTTATACCCCAATCTTTTTTATCTTTCCTATATTGTGACTGCAATTGAAGATATGCCCACCATTCCAGTTCTATCCCTTCTTCCTGGAGATTTTTCCTTGATTTCAATTCTCCTCTCTCGTCTAATATATCTTTATACGTTATTACTTTCCCTAGTTGTATGAACATTGGATGTATGTACATTTCCAATGTTGAAATCCAGTTTGGAATTTGCATATAATTTTGTTGCCTAATTTTAACCCAAACGTCTATTAACGCTCGTCTAATATAATGCCTCCGGAAGTATTGATGAACCTTGTATTTCTCATCCCATAATATGGCGTGCCACCCAATCTGCATATCATGGCCTTCCAATCTTAATAATCTCCTATTTTTTAATTGTATCCAGTCCCGCACCCATGTTAGTATTGTAGCTTGATAATATTTTTCCAAATCCGGGAGACCGAATCCGCCCCTCTCCTTAGAATCTTGCAATAGTTTTAGCTTAATCCTTGCTTTTTTCCCTTGCCAAATAAATTTGAGTATGCTTTTGTTGAAATTACGAAAAAAATCCTTATCTAATTTGATCGGTATGCATTGAAACAAAAATAGTATTTTGGGTAGCACGTTCATTTTAATTACAGCAATTCTTCCCAGAAAAGAAAGCTGTAAATTTGTCCACCTGTCCAGGTCAATTTTAATCTGCTCCATTAGTTTGTCGTAATTATCTCCTTTGAGTGTGGCACATCTAGCTGTTAATTGTATCCCTAGATATCTTATTTTCTTTGTAGTCTGAATGCCTAATCTATCAACTAATTCATTTTTCTGTGCTCTGGTCATATTCTTAACAAGCATTTTAGTTTTTTCTTTGTTTATCTTTAGGCCAGCTATTTCACCATATTCACCCAGTACTTCCATTAGCCTTGTCCCTGATTGTAAGGGCTCTTCAATTATAAAGACAAGGTCATCTGCAAAGGCTTGCATTTTAAATATTTCTCTCTTAATCTCTAATCCTTTAATTTGATCGTCTTTCCGAATTGTTCTAGCTAATACCTCCAGGGACAGTACAAACAGTAACGGGGATAGTGGACAACCTTGCCTTGTGCCCTTTTGGATTTGGAAACTTTCAGTTGTTTCTCCATTAATTATTACTTTGGCAGCCTGTTTGGAATAGATTGCTTTAAACATATTTATAAAATTCTCCCCAAAGTCCATATACACCAGTTGGTTGAACATAAAGTCCCATTTGACGTTATCGAATGCTTTTTGCGCATCAAGAAAGATTAGCCCCATTTGTTTGCCATTATGAACCTCATAATATTCCAATACATCTAATACAATCCTAACATTATTTCTTATATATCTTTTTGGCAAAAAGCCATTTTGGTCTGTATGTATAAATTCTACTAAGAATCTTTTGAGTCTCTCAGCCATTATAGCCATAAAAAGTTTGTAATCCGAATTTAATAATGAGATAGGTCTATAATTTTTAATAAACGCCGAATCTGAGTTTTCCTTGGGAACTAATGTAATGATTGCTTCTTCCCATGAGGCCGGTATTTTCGCATTTTTTAGGACTTCATTGAATAATTCTATTAATATTGGACCTAAAGATTCTTGTAGAATTTTATATATTTCTGCTGGCAAACCGTCAGGACCTGGGGCTTTGTTGTTTTTTTGTTTCTTAATTGCATCTGATAGTTCTGAGGGTGTTATCTCTTTATTCAACATGTTTTTGATCTCTTCTGGGACTTTCGGTAATTCGGCTATTTGCAAATATTTTAGTATATTGTCTTTATTTTCCCGTTCTTCATCTTCGTATAATTTCTTATAGAACTCATAGGCCACCGTTTTCTTCCCTTCATTCTGATAAACAATGTCACCAAGTGGTGTGTTTCCGGGGGAAGGGCGCGTGAGCGAGCGGCGTGTTTAGCAACTGGCGTGTTTTCGGACAAAGGGTGAGTTAGCGAGTGACCTGTTTAGCAGCGGCGTGTTTTCAGGGGAAGGGCGCGTGAGCAAGTGGTGTGTTTAGTGAGCGGCCTGTTTTGGGGGGAAGGGCAAGCAAGTGATCTGGGCAGGAGCCCAGGATCGGTGCGCGCAGCTACAGCTGATCAGCGCTTCTGCTGAGCCCCACAGAAGTGCCGATCAGCTGGAGCCCAGCTTTCTGGGAGAAGTGTATGAGAGAGATGGAGGAAAGGCTTTCTGGGAGAATGTGTGAGAGAGAGACAGAGGAAAGGCTTTCTGGGAGAAGTGTGTGGGAGAGACAGAGGAAAGGCTTTCTGGGAGAATGTGTGAGAGAGACGGAGGAAAGGCTTTCTGGGAGAAGTGTTTGAGAGAGACAGAGGAGGAGGGGGAGAAGGGAAAAAGAAAAGGCATTGACTTCCGACTTTCTCTGTTGCAGTAGAAGGAAGCATTAACATTGAACCTGAACTTTTTACTTTTCCATAATATTATAAACTAGCCATTTCTCTAACAACAAATGAATCTAACAGTAAAACCCCAAATCCCCCCCCCTTTTTTTTTTATCATCAAGTTTTTGACACCTTGCTAATCACTGGTGGTACTCGAATATTGTCATGTCCTAAAAGTGGTACAATCTCTGAAAAGGTTGAAAAGCCCTGCTTTAAGGCACAGAAATGAGGGGGTGTGAGAAATTAGTCCCAGTAGTGAGCAGTAATATGATTGGCCTGGCTTGGTTATAAGAAGTCTTCTGCTCCTTTTCCCAGTCAATACAGGGAAGCCACATTGCTTAAATGTTTTAAGCCACATTGCTTAATGTTTGAGGGTGTCTTGCTCTGAAAATAAGGGCAGCTTTGGGAAGCAATGGGGTGGGATGTCACCTTTTTTTTAAACTAAAAAGGCCTGTTTTGAGTTGCATTCAAATCCTTGTCCATCAAGCAGGTTGCAAAGTTTGCAACCACATTTAGCTGTGGGTCTGATGCACTACAGAAATGGTGCTGCGTGGACAGGAAAGTTTGAAGTCCAAACTGAAAAATACCCTCTTCTCAGCATTACTCTTTCACAGCATTGGTGTCGGCTTTGGGGGTAACATTGCTGTGACTCTCCATCCAAGTGCACTCTGCACCTGACCAGAAACACCATAAAGCATAGTGTTTCTGGTCATGTGTGGAGTGCTTTCCCCCCAAGCTGGGTGGATGGTTTCATGGTCCTCCTGGTCACGTGCAGAGTGCTTTCATGGTGTTTCTGGTCAGGTGCAGAGTGCTTTTCCCCAAAGCCAGGTGCATGGTTTCATGGTGCTTCTGATCATGTGCAGACTGCTTTTCCCCAAAGCTGGGTGGGTGATTTCATGGTGTTTCTGGTCACGTGCAGAGTGCGTTTGGATGGAGAGTCACAGCAATGTTCCCCCCAAAGCTGACACTGATGCTGTGAAAAGAGAAATGCTGAGAAGAGGGCTTTTTTCAGTTTAAACTCCAAACTTTCCTGTCCACGCAGCCCCATTTCCGTAGTGCATCAGACCCGCAGCTAAATGCAACCTGCTTGATGGGCAAGGATTTGAATGCAACTCAAAACAAGCCTTTTCAGTTTTTTTTTTTAAAAAAAGCTTTAAAAGCTTTAAGAAAAACATAACTGAAAAGGACAGACTAGAAATAAAAGTCAAAATAAACAAACAAAATGGTAAGAGAACACCTGTCTGATCTTGAGGAACATAAATCACCAGGACCTGATGGGTTACATCCCAGAATTCTGAAGGAGCTGGCAGTTGTCATCTCAGAACCACTGTACCATATCTTTCAAAAATTCTGGAGCACTGGGAAACTACCTGAGGATTGGAAAAGGGCTGATGTGGTTCCCATCTTCAAAAAAGGGAAAAAAAACAGACCCAGGAAACTACAGACCAATCAGCCTAACATCAATACCTGGGAAGATTCTGGAAAAGTTAATCAAAAAACAGATCTACGAACATCTAGAAACAAACAAGGTTATAACTAGAAGCCAGCACGTGTTTGTTAAAAACAGATCATGCCAAACCAATCTTATTTCATTCTTTGACCAAGTAACTAAATTAGTAGAGCAGCAAAATGCTGTGGACATAGTATACTTAGACTTCAGCAAGGCATTTGACAAAGTAGACCACAACATACTTCTTGGAAAGCTAAAAAAAGCGGGGTAGACAGCATCACCACCAGATGGATTTTTAATTGGTTGCCAAACCATACTCAATGAGTAGTCCTTAATGGTACTACGTCTACATGGAGGGAAGTAAGCAGTGGGGTGCCACAAGGTTCTGTCCTAGGCCCAGTACTCTTCAACATCTTCATAAACGACTTAGATGAGGGAATAGAAGGGGAACTTATCAAATTTGCAGATGATACTAAGCTGGCAGGAATAGCCAACACCCTAGATGATGGGCTCAAGATCCAGATCGATCTTGACAGACTTGAACACTGGGCCCTATCTAACAAAATGAAATTCAATGTAGAGAAAAGTAAAGTCTTACACTTAGGCAAGAAAAACCAAAAGTACACATATAGATTGGGTGAAACCAAGCTTAATAGCAGTAACTGTGAGAGGGATCTTTGAGTCTTAGTGGACAATCAATTAAATATGAGCCAACAGTGTGCTGTGGCAGTCAAAAAAGCCAATACAATCCTAAATTGCATTAACAGGGATTTAATCAAGATCATGTGAGGTACTAATACCACTCTATAAAGCCTTAGTAAGACCACACCTAGAATACTGCAACCAATTTTGGTCTCCACACTATAAAAAAGATGTTGAGACTCTAGAAAAAGTGCAGAGAAGAGCAACAAAGATGATTAGGGGACTGGAGGCTAAAACATATGAAGAACGGTTACAGGAACTGGGCATGGCTAGTCTAGTGAAGAGAAGGACCAGGGGAGACATGATAGCAGTGTTCCAATATTTGAGGGGCTGTCACAGAGAGGAGAGGATCAGCCTGTTTTCCAAAAGCACCTGAAGGCCAGACAAGGAACAATGGATGGAAACTGATCAAGGAGAGATTTTCTGACAGTGAGAACAATCAACCAGTGGAACAGTTTGCCTTCAGATGTTGTGGGAGTTTCATCACTGGAAGCTTTCAAGAAGAGACTGGACTGCCATCTGTCAGAAATGGTGTAGGGACTCCTGCTTGGGTGGGGGGTTGGACTAGATGACCTACAAGGTCCCTCCCAACTCTGTTATTCTGATTTTTCTGAGTCAGTCTTCTTAGCTTTTGTGCATAGAAGAGGAGAGAGTGCCATTTTGTTCTTTGCCTCAAGCAGCCTGTATCTTGGTCAAGCCTCAGCTCCCATTTTCAGCAAGTGACACCTTGTACCTCTTGCTCAGATGTTCCAGTTCCAGATTTCGATTCAGGGAGAGCCACCACAGCTCTGCTCTGGCCTTGACACCCCTTCCATCCTTTTTTCTTTCTTAGCAGGCCAGGTGAGAACCATCTAATTCTGGCAACAACAAAAAGGAAGGGAAAAGAAGAGAGAGAAAAAAACCTCATCTACTTGCAACCCAGAATGAAAGCTGCTTCTTTTAATCATGTTATGCAAATTTCCCTGGTTTACATAATTAATTCTGATTGCAAGAAATGGTTGCTGCAGGTTTGAGGGCACAAGCAGGAGGGCAAGGGCAGTGAGTGCAGGACTTCACCTTGCTCCATTAGGACAAACGAATGGATCCATGCCGAGAATGCTGGAAAGGAAGAGTGTGGTAGTCAGATTGGGAAAAGGGTAGATTTTGTAGCCCAAATACATGCTTGGCACCCAAACTGCCACAGTATGTCATGGATTAACAAGAGCTCTTTTGGCACTTGCCAGAGCCAGTCTGCAAAGAGAAAGAACAAGTGCTAAAAAAAACCCCACCTATCCCCTCCCCTTGCCCAGATGGTGTCACCTTAGTTCCATTTTGAAGGAAGTTGTGCAAGTGAGCTTGGTTGGCACTGCCAGTTTCCAAAAATGCAGAAGCTGGGGAAAGCATTCTCTCTCTCTCTCTCTCTCTCTCTCTCTCTCTCTCTCTCTCACCCCATTTTCCATGGCAGCATTGCCAGATTGGTGATGGTCTCTTTTCTCTCAGCTACCCCCATGGGATGGGCAATAACCTTTCTCTTCTTTGTGCCACTTGCTCCAGGCCCTCCCAATCCACACCTCCTTTTTCTTTCTTATTTGCCATTTGCTAAATCTAAGCGGTAGCAGCGGTGGCATATGGAATATTACAGGGTTGGCTGCCTGCCACAACATTTTACACAGAGTGAATATCTGTCTATCATCTGTCTTCTTATCTAATTTATTTTGCTCATTATAATTTTGGCTTGCTTTCTCTCTGTTTTCAGTTTAAATGAGCCTTGCTATTTTTCCTTTCTGAAGCCCATCCTTCACTTTGTTCCTCCCATATACCTTATTTATTTAGTTATGAATATATATACTGTTTCAGTTGAAAGACTAAGGAGTGTACAAGAGCAACAAAGCCAATGCAAAAATAAAATAAATGCAATAATATACAACAAAACTTAGTATACTAAAACCAGTGAATCAGCATGCATAATAACTCTGTTCCTGGCCCAGGGAGTTCCAAAACAGTCCAGTCCCAAAGGCCTTCTGAAACAGCCAAGCTTTTATAAGCTCCCAGAAGCCCATAAGAGTGGGGGATCCCTTCCCCTGAGGGCAAGCTCTTTTAGAGGAGGGGAGTACCCACACAAAATGCCACTGTCATGGTTCCGACGGACAGAGACGAATAAAGCAGAACTCTGAGGCTTGAAAATTCCTCAAAGAACATGTTTATTAGTTACAAAGTATTGGCACAGTCAAAAGTGAAACCAAGTCTGAATACACAAGTAACAATTGCCAAACTACAATTTAAATGTCCCACCCATAAAACCACGCAACTACGTTCCCCAATATACTTATTTGGCAGGCTTTTTATGCAATGCCCAGTCCCTGGTCTCGGGAGCAGAAGATGACCTTGGTTCCCATGGGACAGAAGATTATTTTAACTAATGAAGCACCTCCGTTCTATGTGGCAACCTAAAATGAGAAGAAAAAATGGCTGCAGCCATGCTCGTTGTAGAATTGACAGTCACCTTTGGAGCCCTCTCCGACTGCATCTGTTGGTAGGTGGAGACCTTCAGGAAGCATTCTCTTTCTGAATAGGTCATTCTGAAGATACTCAAGCCCACAGCAATATAGGGTTTTATAAGTGATCAGCAATGCCTTGAATTGCACTTGGAAGCAAAGCAAGTGTGGCTCCTGAAGTGGTGGCATTGCATCTTCCAACTGAACATATGGGATTTTGCACTTTGCACAAACTGAGATGCTCAGAGACCTTCCAGGACAGCACCATGTAATGCAACTTACAGAAATCCATAAGGGATAGGACAAGGGTGTGAGTAAGGCTAGTGTAGTATTGTATGGCAAAGTAGATCAGGATTTACTAGGTTAATTATAGCATAAAACACAATGAAAATAAAGTTTAAAAAGAGGGGGAAGTGCAGGATAAAAAAAAAGATGTTGACTTCTGACTCTTTCCAACACAGCAAAATACTAATACAATTACAACCTCAACTGTTTACATTACCTATAATTATGAGTTCTATAACTACACAGTTATTAAATCTTCAAACTAAATTCTAAATTTCATTTTTTTCTATTTCAAGCATTAAAACCAGAAGTAATATTCCACTAGAAACAACACCAAATAAAATCTCTTTGTTTAAAAGAGTTTACATTGCTATCTTAACCAAATCCATTTTTCCCTGTTGTGGGAAATGATATATATTTCTATTTACACTTATTAAACTTTCTAGACTATTATCATCTATATTAACAAAAATCACCATACTCTTTCAATTCTTTAACCTTAAAGGGAAAACTCTTTTATAATATCTCAAAGGTGCTTTTTCAAGAGACAACTGGACTCTTTTTTCTCTTTGAACTTGTTTTGCTTCTCATCCAAGAAGCTTCTTCAGCTCTGACTGGATGGTGGGGAATGGAAGGATTTATACTTCCATAGATGGCCTCTTTGACCCCTCTTTCAAACCAGCGGACAGAGAGGACCGCTGGTTTGAAAGAAGGGTCAAAGAGGCCGTCTATGTCAAAACTGAACAGCCCTCTCTCAACAGAGGGGGAGGGATACAGCATCATCTATCTTCGGTCTACAACAGCAGTTCCAAGAAGGCTCCACACCCATTTGCACTACTCAGGTGACCCTGATGACACAGATAAGCTTCCAGGTGGCATCAATGACTCTCTAAAAGAATGCAAATGACCAGTTGTCTGCAAGGAGTATAAATCCTTCCATTCCCCACCATCCAGTCAGAGCTGAAGAAGCTTCTTGGATGAGAAGCGAAACATCTTCAAAGAAAAACAAGAAAGTCTAGTTGCCTCATGAAAAAGCAACTTTGGGACAACCATGACCTGGATGACTGAGAATCTCCATAGACTCTTTTATAATAATTTTAAAACTCTTTAACATTTCTTAAGAAATTTCATCTTTATAACTAAAATCAATTAATACTAATACAGCCTTTTAAACTTCCTTTTAACATACATACTTTCATATTTACTTTCAATAATATTTTGCAAACTTTAGGAATTACTCAAGCATTCTATATAAAAAATAGAATAGAATAGAATAGAATAGAATAGAATTCTTTATTGGCCAAGTGTGATTGGACACACAAGGAATTTGTCTCCGGTGCATAAGCTCTCAGTGTACATACATGCAATAAGTGATAAATCATGATCATAGTCATCGTAAAAATACATTCATCATAAATCATAAGAGACAACACTTAGTGATAGTCATAGGATACTAAAATAAGCAGTCAACATAAATCATACTAGGGTACTAAACAAAACAATATAAATCGTAAGATACAAGCAACAAAGTTATAGTCATAAGTAGATTAGGAAAGATGAGAAGAATAATAGTAATACAGCCTTACTAGATAGTTTGACAGTGTTGTGAGAATTAGTTGTTTGGCAGAGTGATGGCATGAGGGGAAAAACTGTCCTTGTGTCTAGTTGTTTTGGCGTCGTTTTAAGGGTAGAAGTTGAAACAGTTTATGTCTAGGATGTGAGGGGTCTGTAGATATTTTCACAGCCCTCTTTCTGGCTCGTGCAGTATACAGGTCCTCAATGGAAGGCAGGTTGGTAGCAATTGTTTTTTCTGCAGTTCTAATTATCCATTGAAGTCTGTGTCTGTCTTGTTTGATTGCAGTGCCAAACCAGACAGTTATAGAGGTGCAGATGACAGACTCAATAATTCCTCTGTAGATCTGTATCAGCAGCTCCTTGGGCAGTCTGAGTTTTCTGAGTTGGTGCAGGAAGAACATTCTTTGTTGTGCTTTTTTGATGACGTTTTTGATGTTAGGTGTCCATTTTAAGTCTTGAGATATTAGAACCTAGAAACTTGAAGGTCTCTACTGTTGATGCTGTGTTGTCTAGTATTGTAAGAGGTAGTAGTATAGGAGGGTTTCTCCTAAAATCTACTATCATTTCTACAGTTTTGAGTGTGTTTAGTTCAAGATTGTTCCAGCCACACCACAAGGCTAGTTGTTCAACCTCCCGTCTGTATGCAGATTCATTGTTGTCTCGAATGAGACCAATCACTGTTGTATCATCTGCAAATTTCAGTACTTTAACAGAGGGATCTTTTGAGATGCAGTCATTGATATATATAGAGAAGTGGAGAGAGCACAAAGCCCTGGGGGGCCCCTGTGCTAATTGTACAGGTTTCTGATGTGATTTTGCTTAGCTTCACCTGCTGCTTCCTGTTAGAAAGCTTATGATCCACTTACAAGTGTGGTCAGGCACGGCTAGCTGATTTAGTTTAGTTAGAAGAATATCTGGAATGATGGTATTGAATCCCGAGCTGAAGTCTACAAAAAGGACCCTTGCATAGGTCTTTGGAGATTCAAGATGTTGTAGGATGTAGTGCAGAACCATATTAACAGCATCATCTGCTGATCTATTTGCTCGGTAGGCAAATTGCAAGGGGTCTAACAGAGGATCTGTGATGATTTTCAGGTGGGCCAGCACTAACCTTTCAAAAGTTTTCATAACTATGGATGTCAGAGTGACCGATCTGTAGTCATTCAGTTCCTTGATGGAGGGTTTCTTTGGCACAGGGATGATAGTAGGATGATAGTAGGATGATTTCCTGTAGGCTTCCTCTTTGGCATGACGTAGCTGCTTGAGTTTAGTTGTGAACCAAGACTTGTTGTTACTGTATATTGGCAGGTTTCTGGTCGGCACACATAGGTCTTCACAAAAACTAACATATGATGTTACAGTATCTGTGAGTTCATCCAAGTCTGCAGAGGTATCTTCGATAGTCAAGGCAAGCCTGTAGCTTTAGCTTTGCCTCCTCAGTCCAAGACTTCACTGATTTAATTGTTGGTTTTATGGTTTTAAGCCTTTGTCTATAAACAGGTACAAGGTGAATCATACAATGATCAGAGTGTCCCACAGCTGCTCATGGTAAAGACCAATAAGCATCTTTTAATGTTGTGTAACAGTGGTCTAAAGCAGGGGTCCCCAACCTTTCTAGGTTGGCGGCCCAGGGCGGGTGTGTGTGTGTGTAGGCGCCTTTATGCGTGCGACACAAACGCTGATATAAAAGCAGAGACCCCCTCCCTTCTTTTTACTGGATGTTTCTGCAATTCTGTCTGCCCTCTGTATCTGAGACCCTGGGATATGCAAGCTGCTATCATCAATTGACTCATTTAGCCAGGTTTCAGTGAAGCAGAGAGGTGCTGAGTTGTAAAAATCAGAGTTGCATCTGTTTAAAAGAAGTATTTCATCCATCTTATTAGCGAGTTAACGTAAATTAGTCAGAAAGAGTGAAGGAAGAGGAGTTTTTATTCCACTTTTCCTTAGTCTATTCAAAATCCCTGCTTGCTTACCCCTTCTCCGCCTCCGTTGTCTCCTCGTTTTGTTTTTGTTTTTCCATTTTCAGAGAGAGTTGCTTCTTCCTGGATGAGAATCTCTTCTGCATTTGTAAAGATGTGTGTGTGTGTGTGTGTGTGTGTGTGTGTGTGTGTGTGTGTGTGTGTGTAGTCACAGAAAGCTACCCATTAAAATAACATTGCTTGATGCTTAACAGTTGGTCTCTTGAGTATGAAATCCAAAGTGAATCAATTGGAATAATAAAAAACAAAAATTATCAGAGAGCATTTCACCAAGGCTGCAGTTGGCAGCACCATCTTGAGGTAAAAGAAGGAAAAGACAAACGACCAAAACCTTTTTCTTTCCTTCTTCCTCTTGTGGGAAGAATCCAGAGAAAGAAATATTTTGGGTAATATTAAAAAGGCAGAATATATTTCCCCAAAGGAATAATGGAGAAGATCTTAAAAAAAAGACAGAAACCAGTCCCAGCCCCTCTCCCCCAAGCAAAAAACTCAGCAGAGGCCAGCTTTTAGAAATGCAAATTCAATAATCCTTTCAGAAAGCTTTGAGCCTTCCAGCTAGAAACTGAAGAAATTAGCAAGACAAAGACCCCTAAAATCTACATACCCCCACCCAAATTCTAAGGACAGGAAACATAATAGGATTAACCCACCTAAGGACACACTCAGACTCAAGTCAAAGTACATGACACAGGAAATATAAAGCCTCAAACAGGAAGAACTCCAAACAAAAGCTCAAGAAGGTATAAAAACCCACCACTCCCAGCTACATGTGGTCAGCTTTCCCAGAGCCACCTTTCTGTCTGGCTCTGCCCTTCAATAAACTACAACCTTCTTTCTAAAGCAGTCTCCATTTTGTTTATTCCCAGCTTGGACTGGACCCTGATGAAGATTTTTCTTTCTACACTCTTAAACATAAATACTTTCCAAATTTAATTTCAAAAATATTTTACAAACTTTAATAATAACCTATTCATCCAATTTTCAAACTGACTTTATAAGCACAAAACAATGCGTTGGAACTTTGTTTTAATTACATATGTCAAACCAATAGAAAACCCATGCGGACTCCAATTAACTTATTAAATTTAAGTCACTCCCTCCAGCGTGTCCTCATATAATAAAATCTTTTCTTCTTCAGAATGTCTATTAAATGAATATACAACTATCTTTTTCTCAAGAGATTCTCCAATATGACTTTTAAAACAAATATGTCAACTTCCATTTCAATTTTGAAGTGGCGATACTAAACTTGTTCTCTTGAGGATTGTAGATTTACTTGCAACTCTTCTTTCAATTGCACTGGGGGACTTGCAATTAAACCATCTTCATAGTGGGCACTGTTGGTGTTAGATTTATATTCCAAAATTACAGTTAAGGCCTTGGTATTGTCAAATGTCTGTGCAGTAGCCGCAGTTGTGTGATAACTTTCTGAACTTGGTTGCAAAGATTACTCACCTTTCTTCAAATGACTTGAGTAATTTGTTCCTCTTGCTCCTCTTTCGTGACATCTTTGAAACATAGTTGATCTATAAAGTGAATTGTTTTGTTTAAATATGCCTCCAAAATAATTTTTGCAATCTCTGTCTGGCTTACAATGTTACAATGTTGCTTCATCTTCTTCTGTTCTTTAGCTTCCCCCGCTGTTCCCCCGCTCGCAGTCGCCCCCCTGGTGCGCGTACACATGCCCAGAGGCTGGTTATCCGGTCGCTTCCGCTCTTTGCCCCCCTCCCCCCTCTCTTCTAGCTGAGCCTGAGCGTCCGTCTCAGAATTACACTCAGGGCGGGCTGCAGATTCGTTGTCCTCCCTGGGGGTCGCGATTGTTTCACCTACAGCCACGCCGTTCCGATCCTGCAAGGAGTGGACTGGTTGCATTTGTTGTAAGTCACGGCGCTGTCCATCCCACCCCCTAAGTGTCTGATAAGCAGGTTAGCCGTTACGCCTACAGATATGGTAAAGGCGGTTCCTCTCCTCAACTCTGGCTCTACCTGTATTGCAGTGTGAGATGACACGCTTGAACAACGGCTATCCTGTTGAGTTCGTTAGGCGGTATAGCAGGCCATACGAACCTCGTGGCAGCCCACATGTCAACACGACAACAACACTGATCACACGAATGACCCTCCCGTATATCAATGGTGTGTCCGAGGCAACGGCACGGCTGTTAGCTCCCTTTAACGTAAACGTTGCCCATAGACCAGATCAGACCCTGCGTGCTATGATCATGCACCCCAAAGAGCCGCTCCCCAACGATGAAAGATCTTCTGTCATATACAGAATCAAATGCAAGAATTGCCCATGCAATTACGTTGGGGAAACAACCAAAAGGTGGATCCACGAGCATGAGTTGGCGATCAGAAGACAAGAGCAGCGCTCACAGGTATGGGCTCATATGGCCAGCCATGGCCATGTGTTTGACCTTGCCAACGCTGAGGCCATATCCCGAGATGTCACCAAGGGTGGCCGATTGCTCAAGGAGGCCTGGCTATCTGAGGAGAATTTGATCAATCGTCATATAGACCTCTTACCTGCTTATCAGACACTTAGGGGGTGGGAGGGACAGCGCCGTGACTTACAACAAATGCAACCAGTCCACTCCTTGCAGGATCGGAACGGCGTGGCTGTAGGTGAAACAATCGCGACCCCCAGGGAGGACAACGAATCTGCAGCCCGCCCTGAGTGTAATTCTGAGACGGACGCTCAGGCTCAGCTAGAAGAGAGGGGGGAGGGGGGCAAAGAGCGGAAGCGACCGGATAACCAGCCTCTGGGCATGTGTACGCGCACCAGGGGGGCGACTGCGAGCGGGGGAACAGCGGGGGAAGCTAAAGAACAGAAGAAGATGAAGCAACATTGTAACATTGTAAGCCAGACAGAGATTGCAAAAATTATTTTGGAGGCATATTTAAACAAAACAATTCACTTTATAGATCAACTATGTTTCAAAGATGTCACGAAAGAGGAGCAAGAGGAACAAATTACTCAAGTCATTTGAAGAAAGGTGAGTAATCTTTGCAACCAAGTTCAGAAAGTTATCACACAACTGCGGCTACTGCACAGACATTTGACAATACCAAGGCCTTAACTGTAATTTTGGAATATAAATCTAACACCAACAGTGCCCACTATGAAGATGGTTTAATTGCAAGTCCCCCAGTGCAATTGAAAGAAGAGTTGCAAGTAAATCTACAATCCTCAAGAGAACAAGTTTAGTATCGCCACTTCAAAATTGAAATGGAAGTTGACATATTTGTTTTAAAAGTCATATTGGAGAATCTCTTGAGAAAAAGATAGTTGTATATTCATTTAATAGACATTCTGAAGAAGAAAAGATTTTATTATATGAGGACACGCTGGAGGGAGTGACTTAAATTTAATAAGTTAATTGGAGTCCGCATGGGTTTTCTATTGGTTTGACATATGTAATTAAAACAAAGTTCCAACGCATTGTTTTGTGCTTATAAAGTCAGTTTGAAAATTGGATGAATAGGTTATTATTAAAGTTTGTAAAATATTTTTGAAATTAAATTTGGAAAGTATTTATGTTTAAGAGTGTAGAAAGAAAAATCTTCATCAGGGTCCAGTCCAAGCTGGGAATAAACAAAATGGAGACTGCTTTAGAAAGAAGGTTGTAGTTTATTGAAGGGCAGAGCCAGACAGAAAGGTGGCTCTGGGAAAGCTGACCACATGTAGCTGGGAGTGGTGGGTTTTTATACCTTCTTGAGCTTTTGTTTGGAGTTCTTCCTGTTTGAGGCTTTATATTTCCTGTGTCATGTACTTTGACTTGAGTCTGAGTGTGTCCTTAGGTGGGTTAATCCTATTATGTTTCCTGTCCTTAGAATTTGGGTGGGGGTATGTAGATTTTAGGGGTCTTTGTCTTGCTAATTTCTTCAGTTTCTAGCTGGAAGGCTCAAAGCTTTCTGAAAGGATTATTGAATTTGCATTTCTAAAAGCTGGCCTCTGCTGAGTTTTTTGCTTGGGGGAGAGGGGCTGGGACTGGTTTCTGTCTTTTTTTTTAAGATCTTCTCCATTATTCCTTTGGGGAAATATATTCTGCCTTTTTAATATTACCCAAAATATTTCTTTCTCTGGATTCTTCCCACAAGAGGAAGAAGGAAAGAAAAAGGTTTTGGTCGTTTGTCTTTTCCTTCTTTTACCTCAAGATGGTGCTGCCAACTGCAGCCTTGGTGAAATGCTCTCTGATAATTTTTGTTTTTTATTATTCCAATTGATTCACTTTGGATTTCATACTCAAGAGACCAACTGTTAAGCATCAAGCAATGTTATTTTAATGGGTAGCTTTCTGTGACTACACACACACACACACACACACACACACACACACACACACACACACACACATCTTTACAAATGCAGAAGAGATTCTCATCCAGGAAGAAGCAACTCTCTCTGAAAATGGAAAAACAAAAACAAAACGAGGAGACAACGGAGGCGGAGAAGGGGTAAGCAAGCAGGGATTTTGAATAGACTAAGGAAAAGTGGAATAAAAACTCCTCTTCCTTCACTCTTTCTGACTAATTTACGTTAACTCGCTAATAAGATGGATGAAATACTTCTTTTAAACAGATGCAACTCTGATTTTTACAACTCAGCACCTCTCTGCTTCACTGAAACCTGGCTAAATGAGTCAATTGATGATAGCAGCTTGCATATCCCAGGGTCTCAGATACAGAGGGCAGACAGAATTGCAGAAACATCCAGTAAAAAGAAGGGAGGGGGTCTCTGCTTTTATATCAGCGTTTGTGTCGCACGCATAAAGGCGCCTACACACACACACACCCGCCCTGGGCCGCCAACCTAGAAAGGTTGGGGACCCCTGCTTTAGACCACTGTTACACAACATTAAAAGATGCTTATTGGTCTTTACCATGAGCAGCTGTGGGACACTCTGATCATTGTATGATTCACCTTGTACCTGTTTATAGACAAAGGCTTAAAACCATAAAACCAACAATTAAATCAGTGAAGTCTTGGACTGAGGAGGCAAAGCTAAAGCTACAGGCTTGCCTTGACTATCGAAGATACCTCTGCAGACTTGGATGAACGCACAGATACTGTAACATCATATGTTAGTTTTTGTGAAGACCTATGTGTGCCGACCAGAAACCTGCCAATATACAGTAACAACAAGTCTTGGTTCACAACTAAACTCAAGCAGCTACGTCATGCCAAAGAGGAAGCCTACAGGAAATCATCCTACTATCATCCTACTATCATCCCTGTGCCAAAGAAACCCTCCATCAAGGAACTGAATGACTACAGATCGGTCACTCTGACATCCATAGTTATGAAAACTTTTGAAAGGTTAGTGCTGGCCCACCTGAAAATCATCACAGATCCTCTGTTAGACCCCTTGCAATTTGCCTACCAAGCAAATAGATCAGCAGATGATGCTGTTAATATGGTTCTGCACTACATCCTACAACATCTTGAATCTCCAAAGACCTATGCAAGGGTCCTTTTTGTAGACTTCAGCTCGGCATTCAATACCATCATTCCAGATATTCTTCTAACTAAACTAAATCAGCTAGCCGTGCCTGACCACACTTGTAAGTGGATCATAAGCTTTCTAACAGGAAGCAGCAGGTGAAGCTAAGCAAAATCACATCAGAAACCTGTACAATTAGCACAGGGGCCCCCCAGGGCTTTGTGCTCTCTCCACTTCTCTATATATATCAATGACTGCATCTCAAAAGATCCCTCTGTTAAAGTACTGAAATTTGCAGATGATACAACAGTGATTGGTCTCATTCGAGACAACAATGAATCTGCATACAGACGGGAGGTTGAACAACTAGCCTTGTGGTGTGGCCGGAACAATCTTGAACTAAACACACTCAAAACTGTAGAAATGATAGTAGATTTTAGGAGAAACCCTCCTATACTACCACCTCTTACAATACTAGACAACACAGCATCAACAGTAGAGACCTTCAAGTTTCTAGGTTCTAATATCTCAAGACTTAAAATGGACACCTAACATCAAAAACGTCATCAAAAAAGCACAACAAAGAATGTTCTTCCTGTACCAACTCAGAAAACTCAGACTGCCCAAGGAGCTGCTGATACAGATCCACAGAGGAATTATTGAGTCTGTCATCTGCACCTCTATAACTGTCTGGTTTGGCACTGCAATCAAAGAAGACAGACACAGACTTCAATGGATAATTAGAACTGCAGAAAAAACAATTGCTACCAACCTGCCTTCCATTGAGGACCTGTATACTGCACGAGCCAGAAAGAGGGCTGTGAAAATATCTACAGACCCCTCACATCCTAGACATAAACTGTTTCAACTTCTACCCTTAAAACGACGCCAAAACAACTAGACACAAGGACAGTTTTTCCCCTCATGCCATCTCTCTGCCAAACAACTAATTCTCACAACACTGTCAAACTATCTAGTAAGGCTGTATTACTATTATTCTTCTCATCTTTCCTAATCTACTTATGACTATAACTTTGTTGCTTGTATCTTACGATTTATATTGTTTTGTTTAGTACCCTAGTATGATTTATGTTGACTGCTTATTTTAGTATCCTATGACTATCACTAAGTGTTGTCTCTTATGATTTATGATGAATGTATTTTTACGATGACTATGATCATGATTTATCACTTATTGCATGTATGTACACTGAGAGCTTATGCACCGGAGACAAATTCCTTGTGTGTCCAATCACACTTGGCCAATAAAGAATTCTATTCTATTCTATTCTATTCTATTCTATTTTTTATATAGAATGCTTGAGTAATTCCTAAAGTTTGCAAAATATTATTGAAAGTAAATATGAAAGTATGTATGTTAAAAGGAAGTTTAAAAGGCTGTATTAGTATTAATTGATTTTAGTTATAAAGATGAAATTTCTTAAGAAATGTTAAAGAGTTTTAAAATTATTATAAAAGAGTCTATGGAGATTCTCAGTCATCCAGGTCATGGTTGTCCCAAAGTTGCTTTTTCATGAGGCAACTAGACTTTCTTGTTTTTCTTTGAAGATGTTTCGCTTCTCATCCAAGAAGCTTCTTCAGCTCTGACTGGATGGTGGGGAATGGAAGGATTTATACTCCTTGCAGACAACTGGTCATTTGCATTCTTTTAGAGAGTCATTGATGCCACCTGGAAGCTTATCTGTGTCATCAGGGTCACCTGAGTAGTGCAAATGGGTGTGGAGCCTTCTTGGAACTGCTGTTGTAGACCGAAGATAGATGATGCTGTATCCCTCCCCCTCTGTTGAGAGAGGGCTGTTCAGTTTTGACATAGACGGCCTCTTTGACCCTTCTTTCAAACCAGCGGTCCTCTCTGTCCGCTGGTTTGAAAGAGGGGTCAAAGAGGCCATCTATGGAAGTATAAATCCTTCCATTCCCCACCATCCAGTCAGAGCTGAAGAAGCTTCTTGGATGAGAAGCAAAACAAGTTCAAAGAGAAAAAAGAGTCCAGTTGTCTCTTGAAAAAGCACCTTTGAGATATTATAAAAGAGTTTTCCCTTTAAGGTTAAAGAATTGAAAGAGTATGGTGATTTTTGTTAATATAGATGATAATAGTCTAGAAAGTTTAATAAGTGTAAATAGAAATATATATCATTTCCCACAACAGGGAAAAATGGATTTGGTTAAGATAGCAATGTAAACTCTTTTAAACAAAGAGATTTTATTTGGTGTTGTTTCTAGTGGAATATTACTTCTGGTTTTAATGCTTGAAATAGAAAAAAATGAAATTTAGAATTTAGTTTGAAGATTTAATAACTGTGTAGTTATAGAACTCATAATTATAGGTAATGTAAACAGTTGAGGTTGTAATTGTATTAGTATTTTGCTGTGTTGGAAAGAGTCAGAAGTCAACATCTTTTTTTTTATCCTGCACTTCCCCCTCTTTTTAAACTTTATTTTCATTGTGTTTTATGCTATAATTAACCTAGTAAATCCTGATCTACTTTGCCATACAATACTACACTAGCCTTACTCACACCCTTGTCCTATCCCTTATGGATTTCTGTAAGTTGCATTACATGGTGCTGTCCTGGAAGGTCTCTGAGCATCTCAGTTTGTGCAAAGTGCAAAATCCCATATGTTCAGTTGGAAGATGCAATGCCACCACTTCAGGAGCCACACTTGCTTTGCTTCCAAGTGCAATTCAAGGCATTGCTGATCACTTATAAAACCCTATATTGCTGTGGGCTTGAGTATCTTCAGAATGACCTATTCAGAAAGAGAATGCTTCCTGAAGGTCTCCACCTACCAACAGATGCAGTCGGAGAGGGCTCCAAAGGTGACTGTCAATTCTACAACGAGCATGGCTGCAGCCATTTTTTCTTCTCATTTTAGGTTGCCACATAGAACGGAGGTGCTTCATTAGTTAAAATAATCTTCTGTCCCATGGGAACCAAGGTCATCTTCTGCTCCCGAGACCAGGGACTGGGCATTGCATAAAAAGCCTGCCAAATAAGTATATTGGGGAACGTAGTTGCGTGGTTTTATGGGTGGGACATTTAAATTGTAGTTTGGCAATTGTTACTTGTGTATTCAGACTTGGTTTCACTTTTGACTGTGCCAATACTTTGTAACTAATAAACATGTTCTTTGAGGAATTTTCAAGCCTCAGAGTTCTGCTTTATTCGTCTCTGTCCGTCGGAACCATGACAGTGGCATTTTGTGTGGGTACTCCCCTCCTCTAAAAGAGCTTGCCCTCAGGGGAAGGGATCCCCCACTCTTATGGGCTTCTGGGAGCTTATAAAAGCTTGGCTGTTTCAGAAGGCCTTTGGGACTGGACTGTTTTGGAACTCCCTGGGCCAGGAACAGAGTTATTATGCATGCTGATTCACTGGTTTTAGTATACTAAGTTTTGTTGTATATTATTGCATTTATTTTATTTTTGCATTGGCTTTGTTGCTCTTGTACACTCCTTAGTCTTTCAACTGAAACAGTATATATATTCATAACTAAATAAATAAGGTATATGGGAGGAACAAAGTGAAGGATGGGCTTCAGAAAGGAAAAATAGCAAGGCTCATTTAAACTGAAAACAGAGAGAAAGCAAGCCAAAATTATAATGAGCAAAATAAATTAGATAAGAAGACAGATGATAGACAGATATTCACTCTGTGTAAAATGTTGTGGCAGGCAGCCAACCCTGTAATATTCCATATGCCACCGCTGCTACCGCTTAGATTTAGCAAATGGCAAATAAGAAAGAAAAAGGAGGTGTGGATTGGGAGGGCCTGGAGCAAGTGGCACAAAGAAGAGAAAGGTTATTGCCCATCCCATGGGGGTAGCTGAGAGAAAAGAGACCATCACCAATCTGGCAATGCTGCCATGGAAAATGGGGTGAGAGAGAGAGAGAGAGAGAGAGAGAGAGAGAGAGAGAGAGAGTGCTTTCC
>JALGBA010002460.1:0-30000 GCA_023970755.1 Azemiops feae
AAGATCTCCAAGCTTGGCTACTTCACGACTTGTGGACTTCACATCCCAGAATTCCTCAGCCAGCTATGGCTGAATCCGGAGAGTTGAAGTCCAGAAGCTGTGAAGTTGCCAAGGTTGGAGACCCCTGCCTCAGAAGAGAGCTCTGCATAGAATTCATTGCTGCGCTGTGTTTTATTTTGGGGGGGGGGAGTCTGTCCCAGTTCCTAACCCCTTTCCCTTTCCCTGCCCCTTTCTTCCCCTACCTCTAGGTCCGAAGTTACATCCGGGAGCATGGCCCTCGGCAGCGGTCTGCAAGGGAGACCTGGAAGCGGAGCAGCTACAGCGGGGGCAGTGCCAGCGGCGTGAGCGGCGCCAGCGCCAGCAGCAGCAGCGCCAGCATGGTCAGCTCGGCCAGCAGCAGCAGTTCGAGCGTTGGGAACTCGGGTTCGAATTCCAGCGCCAACCTCAGTCGGGCTCACAGTGAGAATAACTTATCGACGAGTGCTGCAGAACGTATCCGGGATTCAAAAGTAAAGCCTACGTATACGTGGGTTTATGTATGTGTGTGTGTGTGTGTATTTGTGTGTGTGTGTATATACAGGTAGTTCTCGACTTACAACACTTCATTTAGTGACTGTTCAAAGTTCCAATGGCAGTGAAAAATGGGACAGTGGGGCAGGCAGATTCACCTGCCTGGTTTCTGGCTTATCAGCTGCACTAATTCACTTAACAGCTGTGGCATGGAAGGTCGTAAAACAGGTCAAAACTCACTTAACAAATGTCTCACTTAACAACTGAAATTTTGGGCTCAATTGTGGTCGTAAGTCAAGGACTACCTGTATATATATGTCTATATGTCTGTGTGTGTGTGTGTGTGTAATATATATGTAATATGTGTATGTGTGTGTGTGTAATATATATGTAATATATGTATATATGTTTGTATGTAATATATATGTAATATATATATATGTATGTGTGTGTGTGTATGTGTGTATATATATATACACACACATACACATATACATGTATACATATACACACACACACATACATATACACATACACATATACATATATATATATATATATATATGTTTTCTGAGGTTTTCACGGGTGTTTGTATGTAGGTCTTTGGTAATTCGGGTTTTCTCCCGCGTAAAATTGGAAGTGTCTTGGCGACGTTTCGACGAAGTCTCATTCGTCATCTTCAGGCTGGTGTCTCTTCGGCCCCGTGCCTCTCAGCCCCTGACAGGAAAGGGTGGGTCGTCCCCGTGATAGCCAGGTAATTCTCATTTCCCCCGGGGAAAGAGTTGAGTGCTATCCATCGTTCCGGTCTTGAGAGCCTGGAGGGAGAAAGCAGGAGGGGAGGGGGAGAGTCTGGTGGGGTCTCCCCCTCTTCGTCACGGCTCCGAAGTGGCGGCCATGGAGTTTCCTGTTGGACAAGAGAAATTGGATGGATTTTGTTCATGGATCTTTTTGCTTTCTACGTTAGGATGGATAGCACTCAACTCTTTCCCCGGGGGAAATGAGAATTACCTGGCTATCACGGGGACGACCCACCCTTTCCTGTCAGGGGCTGAGAGGCACGGGGCCGAAGAGACACCAGCCTGAAGATGATGAATGAGACTTCGTCGAAACGTCGCCAAGACACTTCCAATTTTACGCGGGAGAAAACCCGAATTACCAAAGACCTACATACATATACATACATACATACATACATACATACATACATACATATATATATATATATATACACACACACACACACACACACACACACACACACACACACACACACACACACAGAGAGGTGCATCAGAATTTCATTTTTGTAATGTGTGCCAGTGTGTTCACCAAAAAAAAAGATTATCTGCCTTAAAGTGAAAAACTGAGTTTGCCTTCTTCTTTTCCCCCCTCTTGTTTTGACAGAAACGCTCCAAGCAGCGGAAACTTCAGCAAAAGGCTTTGCGGAAGAGGCAGCTGAAAGAGCAGCGCCAGGCGCGGAAGGAAAGGCTGAGCGGCTTGTTCCTGAACGAAGAGGTCTTGTCGCTAAAAGTGACGGAGGAGGACCACGAGGGAGACGTGGATGTTTTGATGTGAGATAGGAATGTAATGATCAGTGTTCTTTCTAAGCCTTAAGCTTCACGCTATTGTTTACATACACTTGTACCAAAACGTGGATTGAATCGGGACTAGCTCTCCTCCTCCTCCTCCTCCTCCTCCTTATATCACTTACCTGTGATTGACTAGTTTTGGTTATTTGGCTTTTCTTTTTTCTTTTTGCAAAATTGTAGGAAATCAGGAAGATGTTCCTTAAAAAATACGTAGGACGGAGTATTTAGTTTTCAGAGGAACCCGCTGGTTAAAAAAAAAACAAAAAAAAACTGCATTTCTGTCTTTAATTCCATTCAAATTGTGGAAAGAAAAACCCTTGGATTTAAATTTGGAAGTATTTTCTTCTGTCTTCCTGCTACGTAAGTCTTAACGGTTAAAGGAAAGGATTATAGTCTGTGAAAACAATAATATGCTTTGCCAGGACTTTTTCTTCTTTGCCACTGCAGTGGTATCCAAGCCTAAACTTTATACCTTAGGTTTCCTGAAATTGCCACTGTAATTTCACTTCATGTGGGGTTTCAGAACCGTGTGACAGGGCTGTTCTGGTGACCCAGTTGGTGGTTTTAAATCTTGTGTTTTTCTCTCTATTTTCCACAAAGCAAGAGAGTATATTTTGGATTACTCATAATAATGCTTTACTTGTAGATCTTAGTAAGGCAGGCATTTTTATAGGTGGTCTGGAGTTTGGTGTCAAGCAGTGGACAAGAAATAAGAAATGCTTATTGACAAATACATATTTCTTCCCCCCCCCCCAATGCATGTATTTCTTCTTCTGTTCCAAATCCCCATAGTGTCGTGCCTTAAAATTAATTTACTTTTTTCCCCTGTTGCTTAATATGGAAGTTTAGGGGAGGGGGAACAAAATGGCAAGAATGAGGAAGATCAAAGCACCCCAAAGTTCTTCAAAGCATAATTAGCTCATCCTGCTTTTTTTTCTTGAAGAACCCCAAGCAACTCGCTCTTGTACATAAAAGAGAAATTTTTTTATATTGAAAAACCAGATGTTACAGATTCAGCTGGAGGGCTGCATTGCTCTTTAGTTAATATCGATAGTCTAATATTGGAAGAAGTGCCATGGGATGAAGAAAAGAGTATTGCAATATTCTATGATGTGGCCTCAAAAGTAATTCAAGCTTCCATTATTTGTGCAAAAGGACTGGGAGGAGATTTCCTTCTCTGTTCCTAATACTTTGATTTTAAGATGCACAAGCTTCAGAGTCCAGCCGTGCATTGCTTACTTTTGGACAGAATCACCTTTTTTTCTGTTTTAATACTAACCATTTTGTGCTTTCATCTGATTTAAAACCTAAGAAAACTGTAGAACAAAACTGTAGCTTGCCTGTAGTTTACTCTTTCCACCATTTTCAGATAATCTGTAAGAAAAAGGTTTGCATGAAGCAGTAATCTTTGATGACTAAAACAGAATGTAAAGCTTTTCAGTCCCCCCCCCCTTCCTGTAGTTTACACAGGGGAAGTATTTAAATTGTATTTCAACATTCTAGCTGATCCATATTAGGGTAGTGTACACAGTACTTGGTAGATGTCGAATACTTATAGATGTTTGAAGTTCACTAGATTATTTCTACAAGCCAAATTCCTCTTTGTTTCAATTTTTAATCCTGGATTGTAGTTTTGGCACATAGTTACATTTATTAATGATCATCAACTCTGCTCAAGAACAGGAAAATTATTCTAAAGTACTGTAGCCAAATCATACTCTGTGAGTACTAAGGCAGATTAAAATGTGGTAGCCCAATACTCGGTGTTGTAACAAACTTTGAAGAAGTGTGATCCCTCTTCATATTCTAGTCCTTAATTTCTGCAATTACCCGAAAGTTTCCAATTGCTTTAATCCTGCCGCCGCCCCCCCAGCTAATTTTTCACCTGTGTGTATGTGTGTTAAAATAATGATTGTTTACAGTGTCTCATGTGTTGATTCCTGGTTAACAACTGCTAAGATAGTTTTAAAAATTCAAAACGCTTTTGACTAAGCTGTGGTCTAAAACCACGTGTTTTGGGGTGTTTTTTTTTTAAATGGGCTTTTTTTTTTTTTTTACAAATTTAAAAGCAATGTTGGAATATAGACAGGAGCTATTTTGTAGCCCGATGCCTGTGTTCTATTTATTGTAAGCTGTTTACAAGCTGCCTAAATATTTAATAAAATAACTTAAGTAATTGAGAGAACAAGTAATCCGCTTCTCTTGCAAAGCTTAGAAGAAGGAGCACTGAAAACCTGATTTGTTTTTTTTTTTTAAAAAAAAATTGCTGTTCTGTTAGCTTGAATGTAACTATGAAAACCTGTTTACATTTTGTGTCTGTCTGCGTGTTCCCTTTTCTCACCCACTACAGATGTTCCGATAAGCCAAGTATTTGACTTTAAACAAAGGAGAAAAGCTTGTGTAAAAAACAAGAAAAGAAAAAGATTGCCTAGAATGCTTTGGTAGTTCTAACCACTGAGATATTTTCTTGATCTAGAGTAAAGCCTTTACCCCTTTCCATTTTGTTTGTTTTATTTTTCTACGTGGCGTTGAAATAAAAGAGTTTCTAGAGAGAAATTATCTACATCAAATTGTACATATACGACTGTAAAGTCCCTTTTCAAGGCTCCTGTATCATAGTTGTAGAGAATCTTATAGAACACTAGCCAAATGTCTTAATTCTAAAAGAAAACCCTAATAATAGGTTTGTGATCTATCTCTTCTTGACTTATTCCCACCTTATATCCCTCTGGCTCACTTCAGCAATAGTTAACTCATCCATCCTTTTGAAGGTTAATACAGATCATGGTTTATCCTGGCATTCTCCGCTCATTTGGTACGTTGGTTTAGGATTCAGCTGCTGGAGGGAATCAGATTGAGAAGGTTACTCTTCTTCCCTCTGGGGTCAATGTTTCTGTACACTCTTGAAGTCTTGTGGGAAAGTTTAGGTAATATATATGGCAGCTTGACCAATCAACTCAAAAGTGATCCATTATTGAATCAGGTCGAGCTCACGAGCTTCTTACTTAAGTGTGGGCATGTGTAAAGGCAGAGTGCAGTGCATGTGGCCTCAAATGTGCTTTTTATAATCTGGTTGAGAGATAATAGTGTGTAATATGGATGAAAAGAAAGGTGAGCTTCATAACCAAAGCGAAGAGAAGACTTTTTTAACTTTGGCGAGGATGCTTCAAATGGAGATCTATCTATCTATGTATCTGAGCTGTTTCCTAATTTTCTGCCACAATGTATATTGAAACGGACTTGTATATACAATTTTTCATTGTACATTCTGTATCTACTTACTGTAGTGTTTGTAGAATCCACTCCTGTTTTGTTCTTGGATGTTGCAAAGAATTTAAACTGCTAAGTATACATATTGGGCATCGTGATTTGTTTCCCTTCCTCCCCCTTCTTTAGCTCTGAATTGTATTTAAAAACGGTCACATAAACATAATAGTCTGGGTTTGGCATTAAAGACAAGATATGCTGATGCAAACTTAATATGTGCCGTGTCGTATCTGGAAAGCTGCAATTGGGAATTTTACCTAATATTTGGGAGGTGTAGAACATCAGGCTCGTGTTTTTGGGTCTCCCTCCCTCCCTTCTCTTTCAGTTAAATCTATTCTAGCTTTTCTTCAATAGCTGGTGTGTGGTTCCACTTCGGAAGGGTAAGAAATCAAATTGCTTTTAATTATTTTATCCTAAAGGAATTCCAGAGGCTGTCGAAAAGAGGGATGTACAGGTGGTCCTCAACTTAACAGCGATAAGTGAGCCCAAAATTTCTGTTGCTAAGCGAGACCTTTGTTAAACGAGTTTTGCCCCATTTTACGACTTTTCTTACCCCGGTTGTTAAGTGAGTCAGTGCAGTTGATCAGTTAGTAACCCGGTTGTTAAGTGAATCTGGCATCCCCACTGATTTTGCCCGTCAGAAGGCTGCGACCCAGCCCGTCAGAAGGCTGGGACTCAGCAACGGTCGTAAGTGTGAAGCAGTTGCCAAGCGTCTGAAATTTGATCCCACGAACACGGAGGATGCTGCAAAGGCCCTAAAAGTGTGAAAAACGGCCGTCACTTTTTCCAGTGCCATTGCAGCTTTGACCGGTCGCTAAACGAACAGTTGCAAGTCGAGGGCAGCCCCGATACACATCCCTGATGTGAGGTAGAATCTCGCAGAGTTTGAAGTCTAAAACGGAGGCCGTGGTGCAGGAAAACACGGCCGTAATGGGCACATTCTATACTAAAGGCAGATGTGTTTGTAGCTGCAAAAGGTAGAGTTTTGGAACTTTACCCCTTCACCTTCAGAAAAGCCGTCCTGCGTATAAGAACAAGCCTGGAAAATTACTTTTGTTCAAGGGGAGGGGTCTTCACCTGGCTGAAGCCATTTTATTGATGATTTGGAAGCGAGGGTTTGAATCAACGAGTAAACTACAGGGAATAATGTTCACTTGGGACACTGGGAGAAAGTCTGTGCTGGAATGAAATATCCTTGAAGGAGATGGCCTCATCCCATCCCAAGGACTCACTGTGTCCAGGATGCTGCGGCAACATCTTGCCTTTCTGACCCCAGACTTAAAAGAGGTGGTCGGTCATATCTCCCTGACCACCTGTACCAAAACTGATTAAGAAGAAGCAGGTCTTGCGTGTCGCTACGTTCTTTAAAGACAAATGGTTGTTTTTGCCCCTTATTTCCTTGGCATTGGGTACTAAGCAAGCCTTTTTAGTAGAGAAAATGGTGTCTTGCTTGGATAGTATAAAAGGGCCAGCCAATCAAGAGCTGCTGGGTAGAGTTACAATAGTGGTAAATCACTCTCCGATTACTTTGCTTGAAGCTGTTGATCGCTCCCACAAGAGGGAGCAGTGTTTTCACACATTTCTGCCTTTTGAAACACCCCAAAGTAGCAGACAAACTTCTTTCCACCAGCAGTCTTTTTACACCCTAAACATAAAAGCATTATTTATGTGTCAGCCTAGGGGTCCACCTGTTTTCCAAAGCACCAGAAGGCAGTTAAGAAGCAACGGATGGAAACTAATCAAGGAGAGAAGCAACCTAGAACTAAGGAGGAATTTCCTGACAGTGAGAACAATCAACCAGTGTTGCCTTCAGAAGTTGTGGGTGCTCCATCACTGGAGGTTTTTAAGAAAAGATTGGACAGCCATTTCTCCAGAATGGTAGAGGGTCTCCTGCTTGTGCAGTGGGTTGGACTAGAAGACCTCCAGGGTCCCTTCCAATTCTGTTATTTTGTTATGTGTTCAATCTATATCTTGCCTTTCCTTGAAGTGATAATGTGATCACTTTATCCTGCGTGAGTGGTGCTCTTGAGATGCATGGAAAAAGTAGCTAATTGTTTTATGGAATCCCTAACTACGTTTTTACCCATTAAGCAAGTAAATTGTTTTGTGCAGAATTAGAAATTGCCTTAGATAAAATTAGCTCTTCCCATGCAGGATGGTCCCTCCCTGTGGGTCTTCAAGTTCTAGGTCAGGGGTGTCAAACTGCCGGCCGGCGGGCCGGATGCATCATAGCGAAACCGCGCTCACCCCATTGCCGGCAATGGCAAAAAAGTCGCGACACGTCACGTGATGTTGCGAGTTTGACACCCCGGTTCTAGGTAGAGAGAGATTTTTTCCCATTATGTGCCAACTGACCTCTTGATAGCTTTGGAATCAGGTCGCCAAGACTTGTTACCTTAAGTTGGGAGAAACTCATGTTTAATCTTGTATCCTTAATCTTTATGGGAGTTTGTCCCCTTGCTCCGTTTTTGCTAAATACATCTCTGTCCGATGAATTGAAAGCAAAGGCCAGAATCAGGAAAGTGGTGGTTTATTACATGTTCTTCCATTTTCACGCTTGGGTGTCACCAGGGTAGATCTGCCAAAACAACAGATAGGGATGTTTAGACCAGCAGGCAGAATAGTCAATCCTATTGCCTTAAAATAAATGTATCTATTGACTGATAAAAAGTATTTGCAGACTGATAAAAGAAGTAATTACCGAGCTGAACACGTTCTAAGGGCCTGTATTAAAATTCAGAGAGATCTCCCATCTGCTTGCAGATTACCATTAATGCAATTCATATAAAGCTCAATTTCATTTCTGTATTTGCTGAACAAGCCATCGGATATACAAAGTGCCAAATATATATATGAGCAGGTCATCACCTGAGCTTAATTGCACACAAATTTCCGTCAGGCAGTGACGCTTAAGATGGCCAGAAACTGTTTTAAGAGTTAGTATAAATGCATTAGCCTATAAACCGTGCATCTGTTATATCGGAAGGAGTGGATTGTCTCTGATAGAGCTTAGTGACATTGATTTTTGATTAATCATTTTACTTAATGACTCATCTGTAATCACAGTGCAGTGAAAACATGGTGTTTGCCTACCCAGGCATCAAGTCACTTTGCATTTGTTTGAAGAATCACCCTGCCAGGGTTGGATAGCAAATTTACTTCAAGTCTACAAATGAAGGTAGTCGTCAGTACTTGAACAGTTAGTCCTTGACTTAACAGCAGTTCATTTAGTGACTGTTCAAAGTTACAACCGCACTGAAAAATGTGACTTATCGCACGGCCGTGGCTGCATCTCCGTGGCCACGTGATCAAAATTCAAAGACTTGGCAACTGGTTCACATTTATGACGGTTGCCGTGTCCTGGGGTCAAGGGATCCCCTTTTGCAACTCTCTGACAAGCAAAGTCAGTGGGGAAATCAGATTCTCTTAGCAACTGTGACAAGAAAAATCATAAAATGGAGCAAAACTCACTTAACAAACGTTTTCACATAGCAACATAAATTTTGGGCTCAACTGTGGTCATAACGCAAGGACTACGTCTATGAAAACAGATCCAAGAGAAGTTTTTTTTGAATTTTAGCTCTTCTCTACAATAATCTGATAGGAAACCGTTTAAAAATCACCCATAAATGGCTTTCACCACAACTCTTAAGACAACTGCTTAATCGTTTTCCCAAGAATTAATTTTTAGGACATCGGTCTCCTTCCCCCCTCCCAGAGAAACAGAGAATCTTTGGAACCCATGAAAACATTTTTATGTTTTCCCCTCTCTTCCCCCTTTCATCTCATCTGCCCTCCCCTTAGTGCTTGTCAAGATGGCTGCTGATCCCAAAAGATAAATCTCTTTAACAATTCAAAATAATGTACAACTTCGCGGTTGCTAGGAGCAACATAGATGTGGCGGATATGATTGAAGCAATTTGGAGGGCAATTTGAGAAATTCTTCAAGTAGTTGGATATTAATGCTGTTTGTTTCGTCTCTCTCTCTCTTCCCTCTCCCCTTTTTTGGGTCTGACGTGAGTTCACCTTCACCCCAAGAGGTGAAAGGCAAAAAGATTTAACGTTGACGTTTGCTTTTCCCTAAATGGAAGGCTTTCTAGGAGGTGGGAACTGACAAATCCATCGAGGTAGTTTATTTAAGTTAGGAGACGTATTCCTAATAAATGGAGGCTGTTCTGATATACATCGTTATGGTTCCTTGGAATAAAAAGGACAGTATTCATCACATTTAGATGGCCTCCATAGAGTTCATAAACATGATGAGAAGAGGATAACAGGTAATCCTCCACTTAACGGCCAGAAACCCAAGTCCCAAATTTCTGTTGCTGTTAAGTGAATTTTGCCCCATTTTATGACCTTTCTCGCCACGCTTGTCAAGGGAATCGCCGCAGTTGTTAAGTTAATAACGCAGTTGTTAAAAGTGAATCTGGCTTTCCCATTTGACTCCAGGACCCTGCAACGGTCACAAACGTGAGTCAGTTCCCCCGATTTTCCCCGTTGACTTTGGCAGAAAGTCGTAAAATGGGATCACGCGAACCCAGGACACTGCAACCGTCCTGAATATGAGTCGTCAGGTGTCTGAATTTTGATCGTGTGACTATCAGGATACCGCAATGATTGTGTGAAAACTGGTTCACACTTTGAACGGTCACTAAACAAACCATTGTAAGGTAACTTAGATCCAACGGTCATCTGGATGTCATCGCTTAGGTAACGTGAGTGGCTGGAATGGAAGTACGGTCAAACAAAATTGGGTTCCAACCTCTGATGGGAGTTTGTTACTTCTGAATGGGCCACTGGAGAGGACTAACCATTTTATGACGGCGTGAAACTTTATGATGAAACTTCATCCAAAGGGCCGAGTGAAGTGGAACTAATCTATGCCGGCTTAATATTTGTTTCTGCTGTGGGAAACCCGGGTCCTGGGGAAATGAAGCATTCTCAGGTTGAGCCTCTTTAATCCATAGGGATTTCCTGCGGTGGCTACTTTTCCCTTGCAATGAATAATTTCTAACTCCTTGGAGGAGGCGGAGGCTAATGAAGTTGTATAATTGTCTCAGCGGGGTGGGTTAACCTGGGAAGTGGAAACTGGAAGAAGGCAATGACAACAACACCCTTCCACGTTGCCACCCAGAAATCTCGGTGGATGTCTCTCTGAAAGCACCAGGAATCAAATCTTAATTTTTTTTGTTTTTGTTTTTAATCAGGCCACGGTTAAGAGTTAGGAAGCCCACAGTATAGAATCCACTCCACGTATGCCTGGCTGAGGAATTCTGGGAATTGAAGTCCACAAGTCATAAAAGGGCCAAGTTTGAAGACCTCGGATCTATGAAAACCATGGGTCTGCCATTTTGGGGTAGTTTATAAGGAGATCTTGGAAAACCACCCCTCAGATGTTTTAATTGGATTTTCTGCATTGCTGTAAAGGATTGGACTAGATTAGGTTTCTCAACCTTGGCAAGCTTAAGATGTGTGACTTCAGCTCCCAGAATTCCACAGTTGTCATAACTGGTGGGTGAATCCTGGGAGTTGAAGTCCACCCATCCTAAAACGGTCAAGGTTGAGAAACCATGTGGATAATCCTTGTGATTCCTTCCAACTCTACAATTCCATGATTCCAGATGAAGCAAAGCATTTCTGGAATTCTGCAATGCCCCTAAGTCGCTGCCAATTAAATTAGTGACTTTAATAGGCTACAAAGCTTTAGTTAGCGTGACTACTTAGAACATCAATGCATCTCTCTCTCTCTCTCTATTTGATTTAGTCCTTATTTATATATTATTCGCGCTACACGGCTGTCAGCAAATCCTGGTCCTGAAATCATTTTTAGCCTCTCCCTTCTCAGCATATTAACTTTTTATGCACAGTGCAATTTAGGAATGAAATGCACTGAAAGGCTTTGCTTGGGCGAAAATGGAACTCGGGCTCCATAATATGCTGCACGAAAGCAAAATTTTCAGCCACAATCCTTGAATTAACCACTCTTCTAGCCACGCTTATTTGCCTTTGTTCCTTGCGAAACAGGCTTGAAAGGACCAAGCCGAAGAGTTGCATTTCCTGCAAGTAATTTAAATTGAACTCTTATGAGTATTGACGGATTTATTCCGTTTAGAATCAATAATAGGAGGCTTTAAAGCAAAGCCCTATCAATTTGGGTTCAACAGCTCTTTGCATCCTCTGGCCTGCACCCCCCTCCTGAATTTTAGCAATTTGTCTTTTTTGGGGGGTGGGGTGGGGGAGACACGGACTACGTTTCATTAAATTGACTGCGATGAAAGTCTCTCATCTTTTCAACGAAAAACAAAGGCTGGAGTTTAAAACAGACCATGCCACTCGCTTCGGTGCCAGTGGGGGCTTTTGCTTTGCATTCTTCAAACAGTAGTACTGCTGTGGTGCGTAGCAACTCGGGGTAGAAATGGAAGAGGCCTTCAAAAGAAGTCCTCCAGAAATTCTGGTGTCCCCAAGTTGTGGGTGCTCCATCCCTGGAGGCTTTCAAGAAGAGACTTGGACCCCCATTTGTCTGGAATGGTAGAGGATCTCCTGCCATGGGCAGGGGGTTGGACTAGAAGACCTCCAAGGTCCCTTCCAACTCTGATATTCTATGTTCTAAGTTTAAGGATGGGGAAGGAGGGCTTGGGTGTCAAAGAGGAGACGAGGAGTTCCTCCCGAATGTGTCCAAAGTGAAGAGTTTTTTTTAGGATTTGTCTGCTCTGCAGGTCCAAGGACAGATTGAAAAGGCAGGTCGGTCCAAACAAGAGGCCATGTTCTGATGGCAAAATGTTCGTGTGTATTTTAAAGCCTTGGGGTGTCTGTTGCTAGTAGACACACAGTACGCTTGGGGGCTACCGCACTTATTCAGCCTGACCACAATAGGAGTTATGGGCTGCATCATCGCTTCTTTCATTTTGCTTAGCTTTTTCTGTCACCCCAGTCCCTTTTTTTTTTTTGGAAACAAAAAAAGACATTTGCCAAGAAGAGCTTAAATCCCTCAGGTAGGGTTTGAGGAGCACTTTGCGCTCCACAAGTTTTATGAGGCCCATAAAGGAGACTGCTCCGTTTTGGTCCGCAACTATGAGACTGAATAAAAACAGTATCTGTTTTGGTAATTGTGTCTGGGAATTTTGTGAATTAAAAATCCGACACTCAGCTGGGGAAAGGCCAACCAAATTCTTCTAAAAGAAATGACGGTGTCATGCATTGGTATCGTTGGACCCAAAGATCTGTCCCCCACACCGATGATTACGGCTTTTAAATCCAGGGTTATGTCTCATTGCTAAGCGTAAAATATCCTTTAGTAGTTCATTTTTCTAGCCTCTCTCTCTCTCTCTCTGTCTCTCTCTCTCTCACTCTCTTTCTCTCCCTTTCTCTCTCTCCCTCTCTCTCTCTCCCTCTCTCTCTCTCTCTCTTAAAAAAAACCTACTCCAGCCCTGCACACCCTTTAAACTTTTGTTGTCTTCCAAATAAGCTTGAAGAGCTAATGTAATCTTTTTGTGCGGTGAACGGCTATGAAAACATCAAAGGTTTTTGGATAACATGGAGCTTTGCATTTTGCGATGCCTGCCTATTGAATTTCCATTTTTGTGATTCTACTTAAAGAGCAATATTATCACGGCCCATTTCCTTGCCAGCTCCTTCTATTTCCCTGCACAATGGGAGGCCGGATTCTTTCAGGCCCAACAGAATTATCTCCCTGTAAATTATTCCTAACTCCATTACCGAATACTAAACGGCCCCCCGTACCTGAGTCGGAGCGGAAAGATAACATGGCAATCTATTTGGTGTTTTTTTTTTCTCCCCCCCCCCCCATCTCCGCCTAGGTGACAAGGTGGGCCCATCGGAGCTGGGAAGATGATAAAGGGACAGATGCATTAGATCTGCAACCGGGAGAAAAGTTTACTTTGATTATGTACTAAATGTCCTGGATATGTTTTGTTCTCTCGTCAGTTTGACAGCTCTCCGAACGGATAATGCTTGCCTTTTTCATGGATGATTGGAGGCTAATTTTTGGTCTAATAAGGGGGCTGGGAGTTGAAAGTGGCTTCCAAGGTAGTCTTTGAGTTCCCTTATCCTCCCCCAAAGGGAAATTGTTCGTGAAATTATTCTAAAATTTGTTTAGCTTGTTGCGGTTTATTTTCCTTCTCCACCCCACTTAAAGCCTCTCCTTCGCTCCAGTTTGATGATTTGTGTTCCAGCAATCTTTGGCACATTTGCAGTTTGGGGAAACGATCTTCCTGCATTAAAATGATTTGTTTTGAAGAATGAATATTCACAGCCTGACTTGCAGATGGCTTTGTGCAGCTCAGCTGGGAGATCACCTTGTCCTTGCCCATCCTTTCTCCTCTCCTCTCCTCTCCTCTCCTCTCCTCTCCTCTCCTTCCTTCCTTCCTTCCTTCCTTCCTTCCTTCCTTCCTTCCTTCCTTCTTCCTTCCTTCCTTCCTTCCCTTCCTTCCTTCCTTCCTTCCTTCCTCCTCCTCCTCCTCCTCCTCCTCCTCCTCCTCCCCTCTAGAAACACCCTTCTTTTAGCAACTACATCGGTTGAGAAGCTAAGCAGGGCGAGCTTTCTGGATGAATTTTCTTGGCCAATTCCCAGTTCTTCCTACTGGGTTTCCCTTTTCTATACGTTGTTTATTTGTCAGTTTATTCTGACTTCCGTAAAGTCAAAATAACGCCGCCGTTTCTTCTCTTCTCTTCTCCTCCCCCCCCCAAACATTAATCCTGTGATTTTGGTCAGCTCTAAAACGAGTCTGCAGATAAAGGGGTTGTCCGGATCAGCTTCTGTGAAACCAGAAAACTGAAATTATTGGGGTTAACTGGCTGTGAAAGTCAACTTTGGTCAAAAGTCTGTGGCTGAAACTGGACGCTTGCAAAACGCAATATATTCTTTCCTTCATTCTACCAGTAGCCCTTTTGTTGACCCAGACGAGTCTGTAATTCCAGCTGTCTTACCGTCTTCTGCTTTAGTTCACAATAACATATCTGGGCGGTTGATTTCCAGGATTGTAAAGTTATGCACAGATGTGATGTCTTCACCTGCCTCCATCTGTATCAATGCGTCAAGTAGTTTTGCCCCAGTACTTCGCTTAAAGCAGTTTCTTCTTTTTATTTAAGGGGTCTTCTGACATTTTGTATGTTTTTCCACCACTAAGAATTGAGTGCTTAATCCATTGCTGTATAATCTTGCAATTTCATACTCCCTTAGCTTTATTCCCTTCTTTTATACTGATTTGCTGGCTATATCTTAGCATGAGAGTAAGGACCAGATAAAACTATTTCTTCCTCTCCTTTGAAATATCTTGAGAACTGGATTGCAAAGAGATAAGCTGAATATCAATAGAAGAGAACATTTGTATCTCAGGGCTAAAGTGTGGATTCCTTGGTGCTCTCTGAGCTTGGTTGTTTTCTTGCAGGCGTTTCATGACCTAACTAGGTAACATCATCAGTGCTAGAAGGGGCTTGTATCTAAACAGAGAACAAAGCCCCAGTCCCTTCTAGCCAGCCAGAAACACTGGCATAGGTGGATGGAGTGATGGCTGGAGGGTTGAGAAACACTGATTTAGATAGATATATGGGTGGATGGATAGATAGATGGATGGACAGATGGATGGATAATTGAAAAACATTGATGTACATACATGATGGATGGATGGATGGATAAATGGATGGATGGATGAATAGTTGAGAAACATGGTGTAGATAAATGGATGGATAGATGGATAAATGGATGGATGAACAGTTGAGAAACATTGGTGTAGATAAATAGATGGATAGATGGATGAATAGTTGGGAAACACTGGTGTAGATAGATAAATGGATGGATAGATAGATGGATAAATGGATGGATGAATAGTTGAGAAACATTGGTGTAGATAAATAGATGGATAGATGGATAGATGGATGAATAGTTGGGAAACACTGGTGTAGATAGATAAATGGATGGATAGATAGATGGATAAATGGATGGATGAATAGTTGAGAAACATTGGTGTAGATAAATAGATGGATAGATGGATGAATAGTTGGGAAACACTGGTGTAGATAGATAAATGGATGGATAGATAGATGGATAAATGGATGGATGAATAGTTGAGAAACATTGGTGTAGATAAATAGATGGATAGATGGATGAATAGTTGGGAAACACTGGTGTAGATAGATAAATGGATGGATAGATAGATGGATAAATGGATGGATGAATAGTTGAGAAACATTGGTGTAGATAAATAGATGGATAGATGGATGAATAGTTGGGAAACACTGGTGTAGATAGATAAATGGATGGATAGATGGATGGATAAATGGATGAATGGATGAATAGTTGAGAAACATTGGTGTAGATAAATGGATAGATGGATGAATAGTTCGGAAATACTACTGTAAATAGATAAATGGATGGATGGATGAATGAACGAATAGTTGGGAAACACTGATGTAGATAAATGGATGGATGGATGGATGGATGGATAAATAGTGGAGAAACACTGGTGTAGATAGGTAGGTCGTTCGTTTTTGGAATTCACTTCCCTTGTATGGAGTTTGTACTAAGGAAAACACACCACATTTTTTTGTACCGGATCAATGGCTTATTAATCTCACCAACAAAAGTCTTCCAACTTCTGAAGCCCCAGCCCTTCCTTAAAGCGTTGCTCTGTTACAAATTGACCTGCAATATTTGTGCGTTGAACGAGCCTTTTTGCTCGCGTTGTGAACTCAGCCTCTCAGCTCAGGGGCTTTGCAGGGCTTTGTAGCTGTGTGTGTGTATGTGTGTGTGTGTGCTCAACCTCTTCTCTTCCCCTTCTCCTTTTCCACATCCTCGGCGGCTTTGCTGCACGGAGGGCCAAGGCAGGTGCGCCTTTGCCATTCACAAGACTTGGGGAGAAAACTCTTGCGGGCAAAAATCTTTGATCTCCCTCTGCATCTAAAGCTTAATGCTCCTTTTCCAATTACTCCGTGAATTGTTGAAGAGATTGCCAGAATAAAAAAAGAGAGAAGACGCTGAAGTCTCTGATCTCTCTCTCTCTTTTTTTTTAAAGGACTTAGAAAAGAATCAGGGCCACATACTTCTTAAATTAATTTTCTTCATGAATACTTCCTTCTGAATGCGGATTTGTGAGTCAGCAGACCCGACTGGGGGCGACTTTTGTCTTTCCTCCAAGCCACCTGGCTTGCTATTTGCAGATTTCTCTCTCTTTTCCACCCCTCCCTTGTCACCACACAGTTCTTCCATCAACTGTCCTCAGAACAGGCCTATTGTGGAGAAAAACACGGAAGGATTGAGCGGCAGTTGGCACTTGGACTTGGTATTTATTATTTTTTTCCAGAACAGAATCAACTCGTAGTTGCTACAAGCCTCATCTTGTCTCTACAGATGTGAAAACGGTGAATGATGAAGAGTGCAGTAAGGAGGAATATTAGTGTATTATTATTATTATTATGACCAGGATGATGTTCCTAACTCAATCTAAGATGCTAGAGCTTCCAAACACCAACCTTGCTTCTTCTTAGTGTATTGACCTGCTTTATTTGCGGGGGAATCTGCGATATCGGAATTGCCTTGGTGAGAGGTATCTTTAATTTTGAGTTTCCCCCAAGTCTTAAATAAAAATTTATTTAAACTAAATAAATAAATAAACAGATGCAACTACAATGTTAGAAGAGGCTGGCAGAACAGGATGCTCTGGATTACCTCGCCCATTAATTAAATTATAATTGTTCAAGATTGTTCAGGTTCACAGTTGATTTTACAAAGGGCTTAGTTAGCTCTCCCAAGCTTTTTATATGAAGCGTATGTGGAGTTTTGCGATTGCAATGACCGTTTCTTCAAACACAGCTACATGAACGACATTATTTAGTACAGCATTATATTGTATTAATTCCAGGAACTATATCTTTCAGAAAGGAAAATCTGTGACCTATTCATGGGAGGTTTTGTGTGTGTTAAGGCAAGGCCTTTTTTTTGGGGGGGGGGAAAGATAGGATTCTGGATTGCACACCACTGACTTTCTCCATTGATGTACTTCTTAAGACGCTTAACAGAAAAGTACATTTTCAGCCTGCCGTTGGCTTTGGGCACTGGGTTACATTTAAGTTAGGAAAGTTATGATACGAAGATTGACATTATTTGATAATGTACCCCTTTGAGTTAGTTTTGGCTCTTGACAATTACGCTGACGGGTCCCTGCATTTTCAGAAAGGGCTCGCCATTGCCTCTTTCCTAGGGCTCAGAGGGAGTGACTGGCCCAAGGTCACTCAGCTAGCTTCATCCCTACAAAAAATTATAAATCAAGTTTCCTGGTGTCTAGCAGCTTTCATCTATCACGTCAATCTGGTCTTCGCAAAGCCAAGCCAGATCATCTTTTTTTTTTTTTTAACCTGGTGGACGCATCTAGAAAGTTTGAGAATGGACTGTGGATTAAAATAGCTGCCGTTGAGAGAGGCTGGACTGCTTCCAGAGGAAATTATCTGCAGGCAGATTGGCTGCCCAAACAGGCACACAAATCACACACTGAGCTGGTTTGTTTTATCATGGTTTATTAAAGAACAGCCCAGTCCGCACAGTAAGTTAAGTCATAATCCAGTTTACAGATCACAGTGGTTAGGTAAATACAAAATGTAGTAAGCCAAAACAATTATGATTGAGTGCATGGTGTCCGCTAGTACTCAAAAGTTGCTATTTGTGGTACCAGATCATTATTTAAAGTTCTTATTTCCTTTTACTAAGGATAAGTGAGTCAGTTCTTCTCCTGTTCTGAATGGCGGTTCTTTTCTCCTTGCAATGCTACTTAATGGAATGGAATGGAATGGAACAGAATGGAATGGAATAGAATAGAATAGAATAGAATATGGAATGGAATGGAATAGAGAATAGAATAGAATAGAATAGAATAGAATAGAATAGAATAGAATAGAATAAGGAGAATAGAATAGAATAGAATAGAATGAGAATGGAATAGAATAGAATAGAATAGAATAGAATAGAATAGAATAAGGAGAATAGAATAGAATAAGGAGAATAGAATAGAAAAAGGAGAATAGAATAAAATAGAATAAGGAGAATAGAATAGAATAAAATAATAGAATAGAATAGAATAAAATAATAGAATAGAATAGAATAGAACAGAATAGAATAGAATAAGGAGAATAGAATAGAAAAAGGAGAATAGAATAGAATAGAATAGAATAGAAGTAGAATAGAAGTAGAATAGAGAATAGAATAGAGAATAGAATAGAATAGAATAGAATAGAATAGAATAGAATAGAATAGAATAGAATAGAATATGGAATGGAATGGAATAGAGAATAGAATAGAATAGAATAGAATAGAATAGAATAGAATAGAATAGAATAGAATAGAATAGAATAGAATAGAATAGAAGAGAGAATAGAGAATGGAGTGGAGAGTGGAGTGGAATGGAGTAGAGTAGAGTAGAGCTGAAAGGGACCTTGGAGGTCTTCTAGTCCAGCCCCCTGCTCAAGCAGGAAAACCTATACTATTATGGGCCAATACAATTTTCTGAGCTATTTCTTCCTATTATAATTAGATACGGTATATATGAGCTGAGCCATTAGAGCTGACTGTATACATCACTTTAAATCATAATAAGCACATTCAAACGTTCAATATTGCAAAACATTTCCTTCGTTTGTTTTAACCATCCCTCCCTTGTGTAGTTTATCTCAAAGAGAAAATGTACAGACCGGCCTCGCCGCTGAATTAATCTGTCCAAATTAATTTGCAAAAAAACCTTCTCCTTTTTTATTCCTCTCATTGCATCCGACCTGTGTTGAATTCAACCTATCACTCACATACTTGCTTATAAAATCCTAATGCCAAGCATAGTAGCCAAAGTAACAATCGTGAAATATACGTTTGTTTTTTAAAAAATAAAAATAAAAAAATATGCAGCTCTAAAAATGCCATTTGTTTTACATGCATCTTGCCCCAAAGGCTGCAGACGCAAACGATTATACAAACCAATTTTGTCTGCTAACTTGAAGACATTTCATAGCTATGCCGAAGAACGGAACGTCTGTTTCAAGTCAAACACTCGGTTTGACACTGAGAAAATCAAGACTGTAGCAAATGGATTTTAGGCAACGTGACTCTGAGCTTATTTGAGCTAATTGTTTAAATGACTGCAACTTGGATGAAAACGTTTTGTTGATGTTCGGTCCCTTTCCACAGAATTCCTCAACTTCCGCCATACACACACTCTCCTTGGGTACGGTAATATCGGCCACGCTTCTCGCTTACAAAACAGGAATCTGTTGGACCACATAGCTTCCATCCGTGATGGCTTCAGCATGGTTTTCCTGGTTTCCCAAACGAAACAAAAGTTCTACTTTCCAAAAAAATCTTTAACAAACAAGGCCCATCCCATTTGCAAGATTTTTTTTTTTGAAGCCCCGACTTCCCACGGCAGGGTTCATTCTTAATGAACACCCTCCCCCAACATTCCCCCTTTTAAATAAAAAAGCAGTCTTTCTTCAAAAAGCGATCCAGGCGTGAAAAGAGATGAATTGTAGATGGCAACAGCTTAGATCAAGGGGTAAAAGCCATGCTCTGTCTGGGTGTCTCTGTTAGGAGAGACCTTGGTGCATCTTGGCCAACAGAAAACCTTCCCTGGTTGAAGATCCATTTTAGTGAAGAACCTTCTCAGTATTCCTGTGATTCAGTGTCAGGTTCAAAGGAGGCATCTGTGGAGAACAGTCTTTGCCTTTCAGCCTCAGGTCTGCCGGGTTTGAGTGTTTTGTCTCAGCCAGGAGAGGATTGGTGAAGGTGGTGACCCCTGCGTTGGCCGGAGCTTTCATTAGAACTGAGGTGGTGGCCATCAAAGGATTTAACGCACTCAGAAACCTGTATTCATGAGGAGGAGGAAGAGAAAGAAGAGGTCCACGGCTGGAATTTGGGAAAGATTTATTTCTTGGGGGACACAGAAGCCATCAAAACACCAGACCAGTCTCTCGAGTCTACTTCTCCAACTTTTTCCGATCCACCAGTATTGTTCCGGAAGCTACTCCACTGCCTTCCTTAGATTTTAATATGGATTATATATGTCTCCAAAGCTTTCTTGGCACCTATTACAATTCCCAGTGTAATAATTATTATCTATTAATATTCCATAATGATAATATTCTGAATCGTGGAATAAAAAAACTGGAAGGGACCTTGGAGGTCATCTAGTCCAGGGGTCCTCAACCTTGGCAACTTTAAGACTTGTGGACTTCAACTCACAGCTGGCTGAGGAATTCTGGGAGTTGAAGTCCACAAGTCTTAAAGTTGCCAAGGTTGAAGGACCCCTGGTCTAGTCCAATCCCCTGCTATGGAGAATAATTCAATCCCCTCTTCTCTGTGACAGCCCTTCAAGTATTGGAAGATACTATCAGGTCTCCCTGAAGCCTTCTCTTCATCAGACTACACATACCTACTTCCCCTAGCTGTTCATCTTATGGTTTAGCCTCCAGACCCCTGATCACCTTTGATGCTCTTCTCTGCACTCTTTCTAGGACCTCAGCATCTTTTTTTTTTTGGTATCACGGAATGACCATTAAACAGTGTAAATACAGTGACAGGTTAACTCCAAATTAGACAGTTAATGTGGTTTGATGTTGGAATGGGTAATGAAGGGCTATTTTTTTTTAAATAAGTGTTACCCAACTTTTCAACGTTCCCAAGATAAACAATTTAAAGCAGTTTGCCAATAAATAAATACTTTGCCAATAAATTTATTTGCCAATAAATAAATGCCAATAAAAAACGGCACCAAGACCGCACAGGAAAACAAACCAAAAGAAAGGTAAATTTATCAGAAGAAGGGAAGCGATTGATAACTCATTTCAGTAACATTCCTCTTTCTAGCTCAGAGGTCCCCAACCTTTTGGGCACCAGGGACCGGTTCCGTGGAGAGACGTTTTTCCATGGACCGGAGGGTGTGTGGTTTTGTGTGCTGCCTGCATCCCACGGATGGGGCTTTGCTTGTTTGTGCGGACCGGTTGCTGGCATGCTGCGGCCTGGTACCGGTCCACGGACTGGGGGTTTGGGGACCCCTGTTCTAGCTGGCGTCCAGGTGGTTTGGTTATGTCTCGCCACTATTAGCAACGCCTGAAGTTAAGCAGACAGCAAAGTCCACTCACATCTATGGGGCTAGCCAACCAAGGAGAAAAATCACACTGCATCTAACAACCTTGTTAAGTCGCCTGTGCATTTCTGGAACTGTTACCTTCCAAGCTGAGGGCTTAACATCGAATTTCGGAAAAGGGACGTCCAGGCAAAACTGCCGAGGCTGAAGGGTGTCAAAGTTGTTGGGCTGAACGCTGGGGCCATAGGAGGCACGGCAACCGCGGAAATGGGCAACGCTCTCCAGGTGGACTCCAAGAGGGGTGTCTGGTTCAGTGGGATGTCCAGGTACAAGCCCAGGGGTGGTGCCCAGGAGACGCCAGCCCTGTTTCCTGGAATCTCTGCTTTTTCCCGTTTCCTCCACTTCGCCCTTCGGTTCTGAAACCAGACCTTGGAAGAAAGGCAGAGTGTGAGAATCGGCCTCTCCGAATTCACCCACAAAGGACGCAATCTTAAATCCATCACCTGTCATTTCCTATTTCACATACATATTTTATAAATGAACATGACTTTAAGTATTTTAAAACCATTTTACATTTTAGCCTAAATTATTTCTGATTATTTCTAAACTAGACATATAATATAACTATTATATATATATATATATATATATATATATATATATTAATATTTCTCAACTATATTCTATTTCCTGTACTCTTATCAAATATTTTTATAAATCAATCCAACATTCAATCATTGTAAGTAAAAATATCAGTAATATTTCACCAATCTCAATCCAACTCCTTTAATTTTAACTTTTCCAATTTTCCGTAATTGCCAAATCCATAATTTACATCAATATTAACTCAGTCTAAAATCTTAGACCTTAGAAATCTCAAAAATATTAGCTCAGTCAAAGTCTCTAAAAGCCATTTTACCCGTCAGATAAAGTTTTAACACTCATTTTTAAACCTAATTCTAGCTTTCTTTTTATGCCAAGCAGGTTTCCACAATAGGGCCTTTAGCTCCTCCCATCTTAGTATTTGGCTATACACATTTTCCCACAATTACGTCCAATCGTAGTCTTCTTCTCTTTTTCCCAGTATTGTCTGCACTATGTAATCAGTCTTAATCAGTATGGTGATTATTCGTTGTTTGTTTATATTGTCAGCAATTTTAATGTCTCGTATTTGAAAGTCCATTTCTGTTGCTTTTAAGATTATAAATGTTTTAGTTGAATTCTGCCTTTGGTCCTCAGAAATCTCCATCATTTGTATATAAGGTGCAGCCTCTTCCTCTTCAGTAGGTTGTAAATATAAATCCTCCATCTCATTAAGTTGTAAATCTAGCTGTGTGTCATGATCAGTCAAAATTTGAGATTCAGATTTGAGATTCACCTGTCATTTCCATTGCTATCTCCTCTTGAAAGCTTTTCCACCCCACCGATGGGTTTCACATGTACCATGCATGTAAATGTTAAACGTGGTTAGCTTGATGTCACCGCTACTTGGCAATGATGGGTATGTTTGGGTAACAAGTTCAGCCAGGACTTTTAAAGAGCCAGTTTTCATTCAAAGCTGAAATTTCTTTTTCCTGGCTATCTTACTTCTTCCAAGCTTGGAAGAGAGAAATGAATGGGAAATCCTATTTCTTTTCCTATTTTCAGCCAAGCTAAGCAGAGCTAGAAAAGGAAGAAAAATCTACTGTTTCTGCGTCTCCCTCTCTACGTGTCTAAAAATGAAGCTAAGCTTTCCTATTCAGCCTGGTTGTGAGTCTTACACACTTTCAGAAGATCATGGATTTAGACAGTGCTTTTTTTGTAAAACAAAAAGGTGCCGGAACTCACACACGTCATACCCTACAAGGTTGCCTATCCTACAAGGTTCCATCCAAAAAAGGTGCCGGAACTCCGTTCTGGGCGTTCTATGACAAAAAAAGCCCTGGATTTAGAAAGGGCGACATAACCTTGGAGTGAAGCCCCTTTGTAATGTCAGAGTAACATTACAACAGATAAGAGATGCTATCTAAGATCCTCCACCTTATTACTGTATTTTTTTTTTTGCACACAGTGTTGCTTATTCTTATCGTTCCTATTTAAAATTGTACTGTGGATGTTTTTAACTGTATTGTTTATTCTATGGAAGCCATCAAGAGTCTTTAAAAAAAAAAAAACTGCGGCAGGATAGCAGCGGGTTCAATAAATAAATAATTCTCCTTGGATTCCAGCAGAGGTTTTGGGGTTTGATCCCTGGATAAGCAACATTGCCTTAGTTCACGCTGGACCCAGAAGAAAACACCTAAATGGAACCTGTCACTTACCTGAACTCGAGCTTCCGTAAGGTCTAACTGTATCGCAAGTTCTTCCCTGCAAACACAAAGTCAAAAGCATCTTAAAATTGAGACAATTTACGACTCACCAAATCCCACCCAATCTGGGGTTTTTCAGACTTCTCCAAAGGCTGCAGTGCCGAATTCAACAGGTGAAAGGAAACCCCCAAAGCTGGCTAAGCATTATGGAGATGAACTGGCAATGCCCTTAGATTAATAATCAAGCGGGTTTGTTTAACCATAGTTTATATCAAAAGCCCAATCAAAACCCCGAGAGAAAGTTTGAAGAACAATAAGTCAGAGTTAAAACCAATGTCTTTCTTCTTCTTCTTCTTCTTCTTCTTCTTCTTCTTCTTCTTCTTCTTCTTCTTCTTCTTCTTCTTCTTCTTCTTCTTCTTCTTCTTCTTCTTCTTCTTCTTCTTCTTCTTCTTCTTCTTCTTCTTCTTCTTCTTCTTCTCTTCTTCTTCTTCTTCTCTTCTTCTTCTTCTTCTTCTTCTTCTTCTTCTTCTCTTCTTCTCTTCTTCTTCTTCTTCTTCTTCTTCTTCTTCTTCCTTCTTCTTCTTCTTCTTTCTTCTTCTCTTCTTCTTCTTCTTCTTCTTCTTCTTCTTCTTCTTTCTCTTCTTCTTCTTCTTCTTCTTCTTCTTCTTCTTCTTCTTCTTCTTCTTCTTCTTCTCCTCCTCCTCCTCCTCCCTGCCCCTGATGATGTTACCTAATTTGGTCATGAAACGTCTGCAAGAAAACCACCAAGCTCAGAGACCACCAAGGACCCATCAGTCCTCCTCCTCCTCCTCCTCCTCCAAAGCCCCCCACCTGGTGAAGACGTCGGGGTAGTGGGACTTGCGGAAGGCGCTCTCCAGGCCCTGCAGCTGGACGTGGCTGAAGGTGGTGCGGTAGCGGCGCTGCTTGCGCTTCTGCGGCTCCGGCGGGTCGTGGACGCTGGATGGGACTCCCGGTCCGGGAAGCAGCCCTCGCTGCTTTTCCTCCGCGCGGCTGCCCGGCTTCTCCTGCTGCTGCGGCTGGCGCGGCTCCGCTTCTTCCTCTTTCCCCCGCGGGACCTGCTGCAGGGGTCCGGGAGGCTGGGGCTTCAAGGCGGCGGCTGCGGAGAGGAAGCAAAGCGGGGGTCTCCTTCTGCGCCCAACCCCCCCCTCCCCGAGACTTGCCCCGGACAAGACGTGCTGGCTGGCCTTCAGGACCGACCCACGCGCGTGGGAGCAGTTTCACGCGCGTGGAAGGAGTGGAAGCAGCCGCCACGCGCGTGGAAGGAGTGGAAGCAGCCGCCACGCGCGTGGAAGCAGCCCCGGCTGGGTCCATCCCTCCGTCCCAGCGCACTTCCATCCCCGCGCTCAGCTATGGACCCCCTCCCCACCCCGTACTCCATGCCATCCCTCCAGGGTGCCCCTCCATCGGACGCCCCCGGCCCGCCTGTGGGGGTCCCACCCCCGCGTGGAAAGTTCGGGGGGGGCTGGCTCTGGGCGCCCCACCCCCCACCCTGCCACTTACCGCGACCCCCGGTCCCTCCACGGAGGCTGTCGAGGAAATAAGCGGTGAGCAGGTGCAGGGCGGGGGCGCCGCCGGGACCGGCGCTCTGCATGGCTACTGGCCGCCCCGCGTCCCGCGCCGGGTTTTATCAGCCCCGGCGGCGTCCTCGTTCGCAACTCAGGGGCGGTCGGGGGGAGGACAAACCCCTCCCGGGTCTCTGCGATGTGGAGGGGGGGGAAGTTTGCTCCGACCGCCTGCCTGCGCCGTGGTAAGCTCCACCTTCCCCCTCGACGGAAGGGGGGCTGCCAGCCTCTCTCCGGGGAGAGAAGCGAGGTAAAGAGTTTTCCTTTGCAACTAAGTAGGTTGTTTTTTGGGGTGTGTGTGTTCCTGTTTCCTCCTCCCCCAAACCAGGGTTATGTTGGACAGAATGAATTCACTCCGTTTTTTCAGCTGGGACTGTACCACAATCAGTTGTGCGTTTTGCTTAGTGCAGCATTGACCACATTGCATTCGCAGGACAGCGCTAATCTCTCTCTCTCTCTCTCTCTCTCTCTCTCTCTCTGTGTGCATTGACCACATTGCATTCGCAGGACAGCGCTAGTGTGTGTGTGTGTGTATGTGTATGTGTAGAGTCACATATGCCAGATGGGCGGCTATAAAAACGACATAACACCCAGGTTATAGAAAAGAATTGTCAGTGTATTACAAACCGGACCCTTTTCAGAGGGTGGACTTCAACTCCCAGAATTCCCCAGCCAGCATGCAAGCGTCTTGAAAGTTGCCTGCAAAGGTATGGACGACCACTAGGTGGCTGCACCAAGTTTCAGAAAGCTCTCTTTGCTGCCCTCTAGTGGTCATTTTTAATGCCTTTTAATGACCCGAATAGGGTAAATCTTCATGGCTAACGTGTATTCGTTAATCCTTATTGGGGGATCCGAGGAAGTCAGTGAAATGCATCATCGAAGGAAGCAAGTTGTGTGAATGTAGCTGCTGAAGCATAGATTCAACCTAGGTGAGGTTTCTGCAAGATGCCTAGCAAAAGTTGCTTGGCTGCTCTTGTGTGTTGGCTTATTTGTGGTTCAAAAGTGGCTTATTGCTTTGCCCTAGGGCAGGGGTAGGCAACCTTGGCTCTTTTATGACTGGTGGACTTCAACTCCCAGAATTCCTGGGCCAGCCACGCTGAGGGGAAAGGGAGAGGTTTCCAAGCGGAGCCATGCTGGCTCAGGAATTCTGGGAGTTGAAGTCCACGAGTCATGAGGGGGGGGCATAGTTCCCCCATGCTGGCTCAGGAATTCTGGGAGTTGAAGTCCACGAGTCATGAGGGGGCCATAGTTCCCCCATGCTGGCTCAGGAATTCTGGGAGTTGAAGTCCACGAGTCATGAGGGGGGGCATAGTTCCCCCATGCTGGCTCAGGAATTCTGGGAGTTGAAGTCCACAAGTCATGAGGGGGCCAAAGTTTCCCCCATGCTGGCTCAGGAATTCTGGGAGTTGAAGTCCACGAGTCATGAGGGGGGCCATAGTTCCCCCATGCTGGCTCAGGAATTCTGGGAGTTGAAGTCCACAAGTCATAAAAGAGCCAAGGTTGCCTACCCCTGTCCTAGGGAGCCAGTTTTTTTAAAGGGCACAAAATTTCAGGCTTTTGCTTAAGTTTCTTTCCAGCATTTCAGAAAAATTCTGAGGAAGCCTGCTAAGATCAGACTGGCTTTCTTCTCTTGCCTAGGGAAAAAAATCTGCGTTTTAGACCAGCCTTAATGTGATCTGAAGCACTTTGGAGGTTTTGACATGGAACTTGAGGATTCAAAGTTGTTCGGAGGAAAACAATTGCTAAAATGTGAATTCCTCGCTCCCTCTGCTGGTTGATCTGGGCAATATTATCAGAATCAAGCTTTCTTTCCCCCTCGATTAGTAATTAGAATTAAGTAGAATCAAATTCCCCGAGTTTAGCAATGGAACTCAACTCAGGTGTTTTTTTTACAAACTTGGCAATTTTAAAATGTGCAGACCTCAACTCCTCTGGTTCCCAGTCTGGAAAACAATGCATTAAACCCATTACTGACAGCTCATGTTGAGTTGAAATCAGTTTGTTATTGTACTCCAAACATCGTTTAAAATATGGATGACTGGGAGACACAGAGAAAGAGAGAGAGAAGAGAGAGAGAAGAGAGAGAGAGAAAAAGAGAGAAAGAGAGAGAGAGAGGAGAGAGAAAGAGAGAGTGAAAAGAGAGAGAAAGAGAGAGAGAGAAGTTGAGAGAGAGTGAGTGAGCAATGATGGTGTTTAGCAGCTTAGTGAACGAACTCGATTTAAATATTGCACCCTAGAAAGAGAAAGTTTTAATTTATAGTCTCCATAAAAGCAATTTAATAGGTCCTGGAATAATTAATATAGAAGAGTTGTTTCTATCAAAGATTATGTGATGCCCCTAGCACTGCTTGTGTTTTTTTTCTTTTACAGTGGAGTTTAAAAGAATGGACTTCACACTCTGAAGCAACTTTCTCAGACAGAGAAAAAAAAGAAGCTGTTTTCACAAAAAAATATCTGGAAGGTGTGTGTGTTCAACTTGCCTCCAAAGGTAGCTTTGCTCCTCTGTGTGTCAGTTCATTTATTATTATTATTTTTTTAAAAAAATTGATCTCACAGGTAGATTTATTAAAGAACACGCGAAGTCTATATTTGCTGTGGCAGCTTTCAGAGTTCATTCAGCTGTAGTCTCCTGCACATATTTTTGGAAAAACATGAAACTTGATTCCCTGTGCAAGTGACAATGTTACAAGGTTTATAGATTGGGCCACGCTTTCTTCCCGGCGGTGTGCTGTTTCACAATGAAAAGTGCAACTTCTGTCTCCTGTAACGTAGATTTGATTCTGTCCTCTGTGTTCCTTAGTTATTTTATGTAAATTTTAACTCCAATAATATAAGTCCTAGGAGAAAGATTGCTAAAAAAAATGGCATGGAAATATATGAATTTTATAAAGACAACTTAGTTAGCATGTGGTATATAAATGCTAATAAACAAATGCCTGAGCAGGGGGTTGGACTAGAAGACCCCCAAGATCCCTTCCAACTCTTGTCATTCTGTTAAATGCATTAAAACCATTTCACTGATGGTCATTTTGGATGCGATGTGCACGCTGTGTCTTTCAGTTACTTGCTGTGTCAAATATCCTGAGGGCCAGTTGGTTATTAGCATCCATTATAATTTGTGTCGCCTCCCTCTGTAATGTTGTCAAATTCAGCAATTAAGCAGCTTTGATTTATTTCTTCCTTCCCTACACCCGGCCCCAAAGGGGTGATTTTAGCCTTATAGATTGACAAGCTGCCCCCCCCGGATTCTGCAAAATGTTTGCAGAAGGGCTAAACTGAAGCTCATTGTTATTAATCTGTGACTTGTATTATTAGGAAAAAGTGAAAAGTTGCTTTTGTTGTGAAATCTCTGCTTGGTTTGGCAACAATTGTCTGGCATTAGAGCATTTGTTTTTTTTTTGTTTTTTTTAAATCTGATCTTTGGAAAACCTAGTCTAGTGCATCAAAGATAGTGGAAAATTGGGTGGGTTTGCCTCTTCCGTTACATAGAATTGGGAAGCTTGACATCTTTGTTTAAGCTGTGGCTTGTTTAACTGGTCTTTGTTGACTAGCCAAGATGGCTATTACTGCCCACTGCAATTAGGCCGTCAATCACGGCTTACAAGTCACACTGGAAAGAGGCTGCGTTGAATTCTCAACAGAAAAGATGGGACATAAATGCAAGAAATAAGTAAATGGAAAGCAATCACCAGGAGATGGTGAGTTCTAGTCCCACCTTAGGCATGAAAGCCAGCTGCGTGACTTTGGGCCAGTCACTAGGAGACAGTGAGTTCTAGTCTGCCTTAGCCATGAAAGCCAGCTTGAGTTATCGTGGAGAAAATAGGAGAAAGAAGATATGTTGGATATGTTCACCACTTGAGTTATTTGGAAAAAATAATGAAGGCGGGATACAAATAAATAAATAGCCCCCCCTTTTTTTTTTACTTGCATGGCACTAAAAAGGAAACAGGTCTTAATTGCACGGCCGTGCCTACCATTCTGACATTTCTGTACCCTTCCTGTGGCCCCGATGCAGGTCCCCCCAAAAAACCAGTGTCAGATACCCATCTGTTCCAGGGGGAGACTTAACAAAATATCTCCTTCCCAAGAGAGCCCATGAAAGAATATTGTCAGACCGAATAAGCATATTCTTGATTAATCGGGTCATTTGCAGGCCTGACAGAGAACCAGAGGAACAATAAATCAAGCGACAAATTTTACACACACACACACACACACACAGAGAGAGAGAGAGAGAGAGAGACAGACAGACAGACAGAGAGAGAGACACAGAGAGAGAGACAGAGAGAGAGACACAGAGAGAGACAGAGAGAGACAGAGAGACAGACAGACAGAGAAAGAGAGACAGACAGACAGACAGACACACACACACACAGAGAGAGTTCTCTGCCACTCAGAGTCTTAATTGTGGAAGAATTGTAAGAAGCAACCCGGGGGGGGGGACTTCTCCCCTTAAGCGATGTGACATTTTGTGAAGAAACCTTGAGGGAGCTCAGCCAGTGGGGCAAAATTAATAAGAAATATGTACGTGCGTTTGGATGTGCATCTTATACACAGACCCAGGCGTACTCGCTTTGTTGACGCAACATTTTTGCTGTGTCAGGAAGAACTTCTCCACACTTTTGATAACCAAGGCATGCTATTTCTGGCTGAGTCTGGGGGTGATGGTTGAAGCTTGAGGACCACA
>JALGBA010002460.1:35000-72852 GCA_023970755.1 Azemiops feae
CATCTTCAGGCTTGCAGCCTTTCAACAGGAAAAACTTCACTAAGAATGTCTATGGAGATTCTCAGTCCTGGACTTTCTTGTTGTTTCCTTTGAAGACATTTTGCTTCTCATCCAAGAAGCTTCTTCAGCTCTGACTGGATGGTGGGGGAATGGAAAGATTTATACTCCTTGCAGACAGCTGGTCATTTGCCTTCTTGTAGAGAGTCGTTGAGGCCACTTGGAGGTTTACCTGTGTCCTCAGGGTCACCTGAATGGTGCAAATGGGTGAGGAGAATCACTGCAGTTGTTAAGCGAACCACGAGGTCGTTAAACGAAGCCAGCTTTCCCATTGACTTTGTCAGAAGTTGGCTGGGAAGGTCCCAAAATGGCGGACCTGGAAGATTGCAACTGTTGTAAATACACGCCTGAAGTTTGATCGTGGGGATGTTCTGGCGGTGATGAGGATCCTTTGTAAGTCATTGTTTTTCCCCCCCCAGCGCTGATGTAACTTCATATGGACACTAAAAGAGTGGTTGTAAGTCGAAAACTTATCTATATGTTCCATTTGGGAACTTGTCTCAGCTATAAAAATCCTCTCTGGGGTTCTTTTCCCAACTTTGGATTTTATCCACCTAAATTTGGTCGGGAGTCAAAACTCTGCTGCAGATCAATCAGAAACGTATGGGTAGACCAGCATCTGTTCTTCTTCTGGTTCCCCCCCCCCGTGCTAAAAAAAACCCCCTCAACAACCCCCCAAAAATGAAGAGGAAAGCTCTTTGTGCAAATTGCAATCTGCGACCTTCACCCCAATCTCTTCGACAGTCCCCTTGAGGGAGATGATCCTAGAACAACCCAGACAATGCAAGCCATCATCCCATCAGCTTGACTGAGTTGGCTTTTATAATTGCATCTTTCAAAATAAAAATGGGATGCCTGAGCCTGCCTCGCCGCAGCTGGGCAATTTCGAAGCTAAGTATCTGGGAAACGCACTGGAATCCAATCCATCCTTGGGGGGAAATATAGTATTTTCTTTTTAAATGCTTTGTTGGTATGGTTGGCCGATGATGGCTTGTTTGAAGTTTCCGTTGCTTTTTTTTTTTTTGCATTAATGGGCATGTCTGAGCTTTCAGTGATGCTATTCGTGGAAATCCCCCTTGGTCCTGTCTTTAGTGGCTATAAGCAAAGGAGGAAGATGGGCCAAAACATTTAAAAATGCTGACGTATTGCCGTGCCTTCAAATAATGTCCTATCAATCAGGCTTAAATAACCCCGTCCCCTTAATGTCAGTCCTACTATTTGGGCTGCAGTACAGCCATTTCGACTGAAAACAGATGAGCAAAGCAGCATAAAAAATTGTTGCAGGGCAGAAGTGAAAGCTGAAGAGAGAGAAACAGAGGCATCTTATGATTAAACAGAATGCAAATAGCAAGTAGTTTATAGTTAATTCGGTCCCGTTTTACTCCAAGGCATGGAAAATGAAATTAATTAATACACAGAACAAACATTCTATGCGAGTTCAGTGGCGGCATCTGTCAGCCAATTGTTCCAAAATGTTGTGTATGCCATGTTATTTATTCTTACAACAGGACTGAGATTCAAGAGCCGTGGTGGTGCAGTGGTTAGGATGCAATAGTGCAGGCTGACTCTGCCCACTGCCAGCAGTTCGATCCTGACTGGCTCAAGATTGACGCAGCCTTCCATCCTTCCGAGGTCAGAAAAATGAGGACCCAGATTGTTGGGGGGCAAGATGCTGACTCTGTAAACCGCTTAGAGAGGGTTGTAAAGCACTGTGAAGCGGTATATAAGCCTAAGCGCTAGTGTGGTTGCTAGTTTGGTAATGAAACGACTGCAAGAAAACCACCCAGCTCAGAGAGCACCCAGGACCCCACAGTCCTCCTCCTCCTCCTCCTCCTCCTCCTCCTGCCTCAACCATTGCTATTTGATGCTATTGTAGTGGGTCTTTGATATTGTCTGGGTCTCCCTGGTGTTCTTTGACCTTCTCCTCTTTTTTTGTATAGTATATGCCTTGTATGGTATGGAATCCTAAGGCATGCTTTCCTGGTGAGCAAGCCACTTTATCTGCTGTTTCTGTGTGTAGGAAGTAGTGGGGAGGGGAAAACAGTGAGTATTTACAACGAGCCAACTTTACATTCCTACCGCTTCTCTGATGCCAATGCTTGCTTTTCTGCAGTCAACGAAAGCGCTCAGATCTTCGGCTCATCACTCAATGTTGCACCGATGACAGATCCTTCTCGGTGGCAAGTTTCCAGTTCCCTTTCATCTTTTATATTCCAGGCCCTGAATATGTCTTTCATAGTGGACGTCCCCCTTCTAAGAAAGTGCTATTCAAATTAGTCAAAGTGAAGGTTTCATGAATAACTGGGTTGGTGGGTTTTTTATATATATTTTGGGACACCGAACTTAAGGACCTCAAATTACAGTCTAAAGTTAAATTAAAATCTCAGCGTGAATTGGTGAGCCTGTGTCTCTCTGTGATGGTTTTCAGGGTTACTTGAATTTCTTTATCTTGGAAACAGGTTGGCATGCATATTAATGAGACCCAGGTGTTAATGCCATGCGGTTTTATTTTTAATCTTAAAACAGTCTTTACATTTAAAATCAGTGGATGCCACTGCAACTGTGTTTTTCTGAATAATTATGCAGCAGTGCTTTAGTTTGGAGGCATGTTTGGGTCCCCCCCCCCCAGAAGAACATAAGAAGAACCATTATGGATTTAGTGACTCACCAAACCAGTTGTGGCCATCTCACGCGAGCAAGAAATTCACAAACAGGATAACAACAGATGGAATCTTTCAAGATCGTGGGCTGAGTTCACACTTTTGTTGTTTGGCTCTGTGTGGGAATTGTGTGTTCACTTGTCTACTCTAGGTTGGTGTCACATTTCTAAATCAGTTTATAAATTTCCTGCCTGAGCAGGGGGTTGGGCTAGAAGACCTCCAAGGTCCCTTCCAAATCTGTTATTGTATTGTATTGTAAATCACAGCTGGCTAGGGAATTCTGAGAGCTGGAAGTCCACATGTGTTAAAGTTGCCAAGGTTGGGGCAACTTTAAATTCTACCGGTTGGGGAATTCTAGATGCTCTCCAGATGTGTGGACTTTATTTCCCAGCATTCCACCATGGCCACTGCAAAGAATGCTGGGAGTTGAAGTCCCCCAGATCTGGAGGATGGCCTCTCATGAGGTGGAGCGAGCCCCACCATTTCCAGGGGGGTTTAAGATGCTCACCAAAGAGAACATCTTAATTGTCCAGGAAAGAATAACATCTATCTAGAAAGAGTGCAGAGAAGGGCAACAAAGATGATCAGGGGACTGGAGGCTAAAGCATATCAGGAACGGTTGCTGGAATTGGGTATGTCTAGTTTAATGAAAAGAAGGACTAGGGGTGACATGATAGCAGTATTCCAATATCTCAGGGGTTGCCACAAAGAAGAGGGAGTCAAGCTATTCTCCAAGGCGCCTGAGGGCAGGACAAGCAACGGATGGAAAACTAGTCAAGGAGAGAAGCAACCTGGAACTGAGGAGAAACTTCCTGACAGTGAGAACAATTAACCAGTGGAACAACCTGCCTCCAGAAGCGGTGAATGCTCCAACACTGGAAGTTTTTAAGAAGAGACTGGACAGCCATTTGTCCGAAATGGTATAGGGTTTCCTGCCTGAGCAGGGGTTGGACTCGACGACCTCCAAGGTCCCTTCCAACTTTATTATTATTATTATTATTATTATTATTATTATTATTATTATTATTATTATTATTATTATTATTATTATTATTATTATTATTATTATTATTATTATTATTATTATTATTATTATTATTATTATTATTATTATTATTATTATTATTATTATTCTCCAAAGTACCTGAGGGCAGGAGGACATGAAGTAACGGATGGAAACTAGTCAAGGAGAGATCCAATCTGGAATTAAGGAGAAATGTCCTGTGACTGAGAACAATTAACCAGTGGAACGGCTTGCCTCCAGAAGCTGTGGGTGCTCCATTGTTGGAGAAGAAGAGATTGGGTAGCCGTTTGTCTGGAATGGTAGGTAGTCCTCAACTTACTTCAGTTAGTGACTGTTCAAAGGTACGGCAGCACTGAAAATGTGACTAACGACCGTTGCAGCATCCACATGGTCAAAATTCAGACGCTTGGCAACTGACTCGCGTTTATGACGGTTGCAGCGTCCTCGGGGGTGGTGGTGTCACGTGTTCCTCTTTTGTGACCTTCTGACAAGCAAAGTCAACGGAGGGTCCAGTTTCACTTAACAACCGTGCCACTTACTTAACAACGGCAGCGGTTCACTTCACCACTGGGTCAAGAAAGGTCGTAAAATGGGACAAAATTCACTTAAACCGCTGTCTCGCTTAGCGACAGAAACCTTGGCCTCAAGTTTGTGGCCGTGAAGTCGAGGACTCTCTGCATAGGGCCTCCTGCTCGAACATGGGGTTGGGCTAGAAGATCTCCAAGGTCCCTTCCAACTCTGTCGTGCTCTGAATGTCACAAACGACCGCAGCCTCCTGCTTCTTTTAATTTCATGCCGGTGGAATATTAGCGCCCTACATTTTTTTTTTTTCCTGCCCAAAGCTTCTAAAATTTCACGCCAGAGCTTTTGCCCAACCCGGTGAGCCAATGGTTAATGAGGATTCCCCCCCCCCCACATCCAGCAGGCTTGGCCTTTGCCTTCTGCGGGCAGCCATGTGTGCAGAAAACATTTTGCTCCCAGATATCTGAAGGCATTCTGGAATTTTTGATGTTTTTTTGTCACTTGAGTTAAACTGAAAGGTTACCGAGAGCAATTCCTCTTGCAGGAACCTCATGCTTTGCATTGCCTCTTTCTGCCTTTTTTTTTTTTTAAAAGTTTTTTTTTTCCTCCTGCCGGTATAATTCTGTTTTAAATCACTTCCTATAATCCAAAGGTGCTAGGAACTGGATGGCTGCAGCAGAAGATATTTTGAAATGGCCCGGGCGAAGAAATGAGACAAAACCAATTTGCTCTGCATTTCAATAGGAACTTTTTTTTTTCCCTTTTCATTTTCGATCAACTCAAAACATAATACGAGTGCAACTCCTGGTGACTTTGGAGACAGTTCATTTTTTTTATTTTTTATTCTCAACCGCAACACAGAAATGATTGGCCAGCATTCTTCTTTTCTTGAATTTGCAACTTTGGGATTGGTTGTTTAGCTTCCAAATGCAACCCTGGTCTGGTTCACACATTACTCTAAATCCGGCCGCAGGTAGTCCTGGACTTATGATTCATTTAGTGACCGTTCGAAGTTACAACGGCAATGAAAAAAAGTGACCTACGGCCTTTTTTTTGCACTTACAACCATCGCAGCATCCCCAGGGTCATGTGATCAAAATTCAGACGCTTTGCAGCTGACTCATATTTATGACCGTCACAGTGTCCTGGTGTCATGTGATCCCCTTTTGCGACCTTTGGAAAACTAATCAAGGAGAGAAGCAAGCTAGAACTAAGGAGAAATTTCCTAACAGTGAGGACAATTCACCAGTGGAACTCCTTGCCTCCAGAAGTTGTGGGTGCTCCATCACTGGAGGTTTTTAAGAAGAGACTGGACAGCCACCTGTCTGAAATGATATAAGGTCTCCTGCTTGAGCAGGGGGCTGGACTAGAAGACCTCCAAGGCCCCTTCCAGCTCTATTCTGATTGACTCCAATCCTAAACATTGCTGACAAACTACTCTAAGTTGACCAGACCAACCATATTTGTCTAATTCTTTTGTAATCTCCTTACTCCTTGGAATCCGTGTTTCTTAACCTTGCCAAGGTGAAGAGGAGTGAACCTCAACTCCCAGAATTCCGCAGCCAGCCTTGTTGGCTGGGGAATTCTGGGAGTTGAAGTCCACGCCTCTTCAAGTTACCAAGGTGGAGAAACACGGATTTAAATTCTTGGGAATACATGCTGAGCTAATCCTGCTGAATGCAGAGCCCGAATGATCTGGGGTGAAAGGATGAATTCAGACAAAATAATGTGTTTGGCAGACTGATTTTAACTACGGGCCGAAAGTTGTGGACACCCTCTTTATGCACAAATAACTTGATTTTTCAGTCTGGAGTGGCCCATTCGAAGCCACTTTGGGGAAAGACTGGAAAAAAAATTGGCATGGCTTATGCCTCCTTTCGTAACCATCGTAATATTAGATCGTAAAACAGAATATGCTTTTCCCTCCAGAGGTGAAAAAGGTTACTCAGTCTGTAGTTTCTTAAGGATGAACAAATGAGACAAATGTTGTCTTCTGTTTTTTTGTAGGCATTGTGTGGTCCCTCGGCGAGTAGCACGGAAAGGTGAAAACTGGGATAATTGCGTTAAAACTTCAATGATTGCCAGAACTGAAAACTCACCTGATTTTTTTCTGCTCGAGGGAATTCAAGACATTCCAACATATTGTGCGTTCAGCTGAGAGGAAGAGGATATATTTTGCAGGATCATTTGAATGTTATTTCTTCCATTTTATCATTGTTTTCTTTTAAAAGACCCTTGAGGACCCTTAAAATTAAAAGAAAAGAAGGCATGGGGAGGGGGACGGCTAATGTTACATCCTAGGGGAGCTTTGCCCACTGATTTTTTAAAAATTGAATTCTGTACTTGTGTAATCTTTTCGTTTTTCCCAAGGATTTTGCTGCTCGGAGGCCTTCTTCTGCTGGCCCTTGAATTAGATATTAGTTCAATAGCAGAAGGATTGATTGAAACATAATAGATAGAATTTGACGGGTGGGTTTTTCCCCCCCTCCTGTCAATTGCTGCAATGAATCTATTTATTTATTTTTTTAAAAAAAGTCCTGGAGATATAAAGACTGATTTTTTTTATTCAGTATAAAGATGTACAGGGGGTCCTTGACTTATGAACGCGATGGAGCCCAAAATTTTCTGTTCTTAAGTGAGAGATTTGTTAAGTGAATTTGGCTCCAATTTCTTACCACGGTTGTTAAAGTGAATCCCTGCAGTTGATAAGTTACTAGCCTGGTTGTTAAGTGAATCTGGCTTCCCCCTGGACTTTGCTTGTCAGAAGGATGCAAAAGGGGATCACGCGACTCTGGGGACATGGCAACCGTCATAAGCACGAGTCCATTGCCAAGCGTCTGAATTTTGACCACGTGACCGTGGGGATGCTGGGACGGTCGCTGCTATGGTTTTATAAAGCAGTACTAATACTTCACGTGATTTTGATTCTATGCCTCTGTTCTACCTCGACAGTGTCTCTCAATGAGACCAGAATCCCTGCTTTGCTATAATTGTCAATGTTTCTAGGGACTCTTTAGCGAGGAACGTTGCTTTGTAAGATATTCGGCGACAGAGCGACAGATGGAGGAGCTTCATGATGAACGAGGACATCACAGAAGTGTGAAGAGGAATCAAAACCCAGAACGTTTTGAGCCACGTGCTTGCTAGTGAATGGAACTTGGAGGCTAATCTCTCCCTTTCTCAAATCCTGTTGTTAAATAAGCGACAGATGACCTGAACACTTCAAAACTAGGTCGGTTTATTTAAGGTCCTCGCAATTAATATTTATAAGAAAACCCAATATGAAAGACGTATTATCTCCACAGGAAAATTCTCAGGGGCTGGTGAAGACGAGGGGGGTCAAACTATTTTCCAAAGCACCAAAAGGCAAGACAAGAAACAATGGTTGGAAACCAACCAAGGAGAGAAGCAACCTAGAACTAAGGAGAAAATTCCTCACGGTTAGAGCAATCAACCAATGGAACAGCTTGCCTTCAGAAGTTGTGGGTGCTCCATCACTGGAGGCTTTCAAAAAGAGACTGGACAACCATTTGTCTGAAATGATGTAAGGTCTGATGCTTGGCCAGAGGTTGGACTAGAAGACCTCCAAGGTCCCTTCCAACTCTATTATTCTATGTTCTAAGTTCTGAAGTCCTGGAGAATGTTTGCTGTGTGGGTTTTTTTTGGAATGGGGGAGAGTTTGGTCAAACTGATATTAGGACATTAACTAATTTTACAAAATGCAGCACAGAAGCCTGAAGAAATGATGGTTCTGTGGTTTGGTTTAGTTGAAGAAGTAAAATTTGACTTGTACCCATGAAGCGCAAGAGTGTTGCAACAAGCACCAAATAATAACCACGTTTGTGAAGCCTGGCAGATAAATGGACTTGCCTGGAGGACGTTGCAGCAAAGAGATTGGGAGATCACAGCTACACTGCGCGCAATGTTGTGTTGCAGAGAAAAAAACGGCAGGTAGTCCTCGTCTTATAACAGCTCATTCCGTGACAATTCAAAGTTACAATGGCAATGAAAAAAGGCTCGTGACCATTTTTTGCACTTGTGACCGTTGCAGCCTCCCCATGATCACATGATCAAAATTCAGACGCTTGGCAACTGGCTCATACTTAACGACGGTCGCAGTGTCTCGGGCATAATAGGATCCCCTTTTGCAACCATCTGACAAGCAAAGTCGATGGGGAAACCCAATTCACTTAACGACCGTGTTACTAACTTAACAACTGCAGCGATTCACTTAACAACTGTGGCAAGGAAGGTCGTAAAAATGGGGCAAAACTCACTTAAGAAGAGTCTCCCTTTGCAAGGGAAATCTGGGCCTCGACTGCGGTCCTAAGCCGAGGACTTCCAGTTTTCCAAGTGATTCTATGGCGATAATGGCGTGGTAGAAGCGACCCTAGATTTTAGGCCTGGAAATCCAGGTTTGCTTCCGCAGCTTTCGATTTAACAGCCACAAAAAGGAAGGAAGCTTTTATTTTAACTCTCCACATAATGGGAGCACATCTCAGAGGCAAATTGGATTGCGCTTGCCGGAGAAGCGCTTAGGATTTAGTGTGCATTTGTTCTGTCGTTAGGCTGAGGAATCTTTTAATATTTATGGGAGAGTCATGGATCTCTTTACCACCATCAGAAGCTGCTAAAGGCTTACAGGGTTGCTATTTCAGTGTCTTATGTTCCAGGCGAGAAGCTTGCCATGTGTCTTTGCTGTTCTTTGAGAACATTTGCAGGCTATCGAAATAGCGAGGAAGTAGGTCATCGGTGCTGGCTCTGCTCTCATCTGCGTTTCAGAATGTCACAAGTCCAGGGATTGTTCCGAAACAAATGCCACAATTCCTTCCGTCGGGTGCAGAAACGAAGATAATTTGGATAGCAAAGCTCTCTCTCTCTCTCTCTCTCTCTCTCTCTCTCTCTCTCTCTCTCTCACTCTCTCTCTCTCTCTCTCTCTCTCTTTCTTTTTTTGGTTTTAATTCTATAGCTTCCTCACTTATTGAGAAAATGAATTCTTGAAGTGATGTTCAACTTTCCATCAGTGTAACAGAATAACAGAGTTGGAAGGGACCTTGGAGGTCTTCTAGTCCAACCCTATGTTCACGTAGGAGACCTATATCATTTCTGACGAAGGCTGCCCAATCTCTTCTTAGAAACCTCCAGTGATGGAGCACCCACAAGGTCATCCCACTGCTTAATTGTTCTCACTGTCAGGAAATTCCTCCTTAGTTTTAGATTGGGTCTCTCTTTGATAATCTTCCAGCTGTTGCTGAAAATATACAGTTGTCTGTCATCCCAGTCCTGCAGCTTCGGTGGGATTATCTCAGATCTGACATACTGCAAAACATCTGGACCCGTTTGGAGGGAGGATCAGTTCTGTATTCGATCCTTAATTTTATGATCTCCAAATTTCAGGGACAGGGATCAAATCACCCCCGCCGTCACGTGCATAAGGCTTGTGACCATTCAAAAACCTACATGTGGAAAGAGCCCAAATTCCCCCGCCTTTCTCATTTCTCTTGATGTGTTACAGCTTTCTTCCTTGTTGCCATGAAAGCTAATTTCATTTGCAAGTTTTGGTAGGAAGACTTTTAGGAACATTTCGTTTGTTTAGCATGCATCGATGCATCTTAAAACCTGTTTTTTTTTAAAAAAAGGATAGTTAAAAAGAGGAAAAAAGAAAGAACAGGTTCCCTGCACTTTCTCTCTTTCGAAGCTTTTAGTTCTGGAACGTCTCAAAACATCTAAATTCCTTGTGATAATGAACTTACACAAACAAAGCTAAAGTCCAGAATAGAAGAGAATATTTGTAGCTTAGGGTTGAACTCTGGAGTCTTCAATTCTCTCTGAGACTGGTTGTTTGCTTGCAGACATTTTATTACCTGACTAGGTAACATCATCAGCATGACTGATTGTGGGGTTTGCTCTCTGTTTACATACTGTAGCCCTGTCATGCTGGTGGGATGTGATTTTCTCTTTAGTATTTCCTTGATAAACTATTGTTTTCTGCTTCAGAATATGAAGCTGATGATCGTAGTTCATTCATGAAAAATGAAACTGATAGACATGAATGAAGAGCTGGCAAGCCGACCAGCTCTTTAATATTTCCTCTCTGGACAAAGAGAGGATGTGAGATTGCCCACAAGTGCTCCAGACAGCTGCTTCTCGTGAAGAGACTGTAAGGCACCATAGATTGTAAATCATCTGACTATACACGTAATACGTGTACTGTAACATACAAAGCCTATAACAGCAGCATAACACAAAGTGAGAATGTTGCCCAAGTCTCATTTTTCTGTGGGAAAAGTTTGAAAGAACTGGGATTTAAAAATCACTATTGATCGAGCAAGCTAATTGTCCGTTTCAGAAAAATTGCTATATTGCCTCGGGAATTTCTTAAAGAATGCCAAGTTGGACTGTTCAAATTGCTTTCCAAACAGAAGGCTTTGGATGGGAATGCAAAATAAATTTAGGTTTGGATTGCACTTTTCTTGATTTGCAGTTTGCGTGGTGTTAGACAAACGTCTTTCTACTGAGGATAAACAAGGCAAGATGGATAGATAATCCATAAACGCTGCAAGGGAGAGGAGAGGACCAACTGTCATGTAGGTATTAGAACATCTGATAACGAGACAGCGAATGCAGTAATTAAGTGACTTCGTGTTTTGTAATACTGTTAGGTTTCATCTCACTCATCCTAAATAGAATTAATTATGAGTTAATTAAAAAGCCCTCCTGTCTCCCATTCAGAAAAAAAACAACAACCAGAAAAACTTAAATCCTCCACCGCTTGACAAGAATGTATTTAGGCGTTCACGATCACCATCAATCTTGGCTCAGTTTAAGGGGGAAATTGATTACAGTTCTAATACTTATTGAACACTTATAACAGATGCTTACATCTCTCCAAGCCAAGCATAATTAAAATCATAAATCCGTGCTTATTAGACGGAGAATGTGAGCAAGAGACAAAGGTGTAAATAACAGGCTAAACTGGGAAGGCAGTCTTCCGCTAAACTGGATGATTGGGAATTGGTGTAATTATCCCTATAAGGCTGCGGTTTACTCACTGCGCTTAACCAAACCAATTAGAAACTTAATAGCCTCATTCACACAACGCGTCAAGCTTGGTTGGGCTTCTGGGGGCCTTATGTCTTGTGTGAACCTCTTCAGTTTAAGTTGGGGAATGATTAAACGTGTGATGCAAACAGAGAAACTCGGTTCATTCCAGAGAAAAATTAACCATGATATGAACCCAACCTGCTTTGGCTAAGTTTGAATAATGCTGGTGACCCACTGTTTGTTTTCATGTATAAGTAGCACACAAAACAAAGTTAATTGAGGTTACTCAGCTGCTAATCATGTCTTGACCTCTCCTGGCTAAGAATTTGGAGAACAGTCACCCAGCCCTAAATCAAACTGATTGTTTTTTATTCATCCCTTTTCAATCCCACTGATGTAGCGATATGGAGTGAAATCAACCAAGCAGACAGAGATAGGAATTCCTAGAGAGCCTCGTTTTCATGGGGCCTCTCTAGGACATCATTGCTGTTTCAGGAATGAAGGGGATCACTTAATTGTCCAAATAATCCCCCCCCCCAAAATGGTAGCAAGAAGAAGTTAAATATCTATGGAGATTCTCAGTCATCCAAGTCATGGTTGTCCCAAAGGTGCATTTTCAAAAGGCAACTGGACTTCCTTGTTCTTTTTTTCCTTGAAAACGTTTCGCTTCTCATCCAAGAAGCTTCTTCAATTCATCCAGCTTCTTGGATGAGAAGCGGAACAAAGTCCAGTTGTCTTTGGGAGAAGAAGGAGTTAGTTTATTTGGAGAATTAGCGTTGCTTCAGTTTAGACAGACCTGCATCAGAGTTTCCCTGGGTTACTCATGGAGGCCTTTTGGGTGGGTTAAAGATTTAAAGGACATCTATCCTCCATGATCAAGATGTGTGTTGTGTGAACTGAGTCTCCCATTGGAAGTAGGCCTTCCTTTCTTGGGGCCAGGATGGAAGGAATAGACCTGCCCCAGGTTCTGTTAGACTTCTCAGTGGCCTTCGTTGCCACCAATGAGTGTATTCTTCTGGACCATCTATGAGCGTTGGGTGTGGAAGGCAACTCTCCACTTCTCCCTCAGCTTTCGGAGTGAAGGCTTAGCACAGTAGCTGGGATATATTGTGGGATGCCAGGGGTCAAAGCCGGATTCTCTTAATGACCACATGAGCCATTTAACGACTGCTGTGAGGGAGTGAAATCGTCTGGACCATTTAATTATTGGAAATAAGTACCTTCTCTGATACGAGCCCAAGAATCACGATGCTGAAATTCAGGATCCCTTCAGAGGTTCTTAATGGACCACCAGTTTCCACTGCAAACAAGGAAAGCCGACTCTCACTTCGATATCAAGCCGACGTGTTTGTGCGTCTGTGTTTCTCTCTGTCTCTCTGTGCATTACGCCTCCAAGAAGGGATCCATGTTTTTTCCAGCCCGGAATTGTGCCGTTCGCTTGTGCTCTTCCCCCTGGTTTTTCCTTCAGCAATCCTTGCTTTGAGATGAGTTCCTTCAAGATTAACTGCCCTTTTCTCAAAGACCGGAAGCTGATTCGGAAGCTTTATGGCCCATTTCACAATGCCTTGTAAATCAGATATCGCTTCATTTTTTAATTATGCCAACTGGCAAGGCTGCTACCTCAAGCTAAGTGTTGGAATAAACTTGATGGTGGAATAATTGTTTTAATGGCGATTAGGGTTTCTCCGCTGTTAAAACGGGATGCAGCGGTGAACACAAGCAACTGCCCTTTCTTAGAATGGCATCAGGCCTCTCGCTTGGAGATTTCACATTAATAGGACTTTTGGCCAGCAGAGTGGATGACCTGGAAGGAGAGCAACTGTGCAACACGCACACAAGCACACACTCAGTATGCACACACATGAGAGTGAAGGAGAAGCTGGGCAGAATTGAAGAGCTACCTAGACGCTTTGAACAGGTAGTGAGATAATGGAAAATAATGAGGGGAAGCGTAAGTTGAAAAAAAGAAGGAGATTTTCAGCTCAATCTTTGCTGATTACACGAACACACCGAGGGGGAGCCACAAAGTTGGACAAGGCGTGCCAAGCTCTCCTATGGAAAGATGTCACTGCCCAAGTCCCCGTCTTGTCTCAATATTGCGGTGGCAGGTGGACTTTCTTGTAGTGAGGGAGGAAACTCAAATGCTGGGAAAACACGACTTGTACCCGGCATGCTGGCACAAAAAACAGGCCAGCCAGCTCAGGGGTTTGTTTTTTTGCCAGTAATCATCCATTACTGATTGAGAGGAGATTTGGGGCTGCCTGTTGCTGAAAGCCAGTTTTTCCCCCCACAGAGAATAGTTACTGTAAAGTCCTTCCTTCCTTCCTTCCTTCCTTCCTTCCTTCCTTCCTTCCTTCCTTCCTTCCTTCCTTCCTTCCTTCCTTCCCTCCCTCCCTCCCTCCCTCCCTCCCTTTCCTTTTCTCCCTCCCTCCCTCCCTTTCCCTTTTTCTTCCTTCCCTCCTTCCTTCCTCTCTTTGCCTCCCTCCCTCCTCCCTCCCTCTCCCTTTTCCTTCCTTCCTTCCTTCCCTCCTCCCTCCCTCTCCTTTTCCTCCTCCTTCCCTCCCTCCCCCCTCCCTCCCTCCCTTTCCTTTTCCCTCCCTTCCCTTTTCCTTCCTTCCCTCCTTCCTTTCCTCTCCTTGCTCCCTCCCTCCTCCCTCCCCTCTCCCTTTTCCTCCTTCCTTCCCTCCTCCCTCCCTCTCCCTTTTCCTTCCTTCCTTCCTTCCCTCCCTCCCTCCCTCCCTCCCTTTCCCTTTCTCCCTCCCTCCCTCCCTCCCTTTTCCCTTTCCCTTCCTTCCCTCCTTCCTTCCTCTTCCTTGCCTCCTCCCTCCTCCCCCCCTCCCTCTCCCTTTTCCTTCTTCCTTCCTTCCTTCCTCCTCCCTTCCCTCTCCCTTTTCCTTCCTTCCTTCCTCCTTCCTTCCTTCCCTTCCTTCCTTCCTTCCTTCCTTTCCTCCTTCCTTCCTTCCTTCCTTCCCTCCCTCCCTCCCTCCCTCCCTCCTCTCCCTGCCTCCCTCCCTCCTCCCTCCCTCTTTCTTCCTCTTCCCACCTGTAACCTTGGGTTTTATAGGTGGATTTTTATGTAATACTATTCAGGACTGATTCATTTTTTCAAGATTGACCAAGATCGGCTTTGTTTCCACCTTTCGGAAGGACATATGCCAAAGGTACCCATTTATTTTGCAGAACGAGACCTTGTATGGCCTGCTAGAAGCTACAGGCCAAAACGTAAGTGGGGTGGCTATGAAAAAGCCCTTCAGACTTGGTCAAAACCCCCAAACTAAAACGAAATCCGTTCAACAGAGTGCAATAAGCAGCTGCTCTCCGTGTGCTTAAATACACTTTCCATTCTGCCTCATTAAAAGTTATAAGTTACTCCCAACTTTTGCAAGAATCCAAAGCATCGGGGGGGGGGGGGAATTATCGATTGCCCTGGATTTTATGTCAGGCCCCTGAGCTCCGTCTATATGAAAATGCACGCTTTTTTTTTAGCCCAATTAAGAATTTGTGTACATGGTCTAGTCATCCCTGCATCCTTCCACCGAAGTTTCTGACCTTTTTCCTTCTGCACTGAATTTAGAGACAGGATTAGCGGGAACAAGGAGGAATGGCAGGCGAATAAATTATAGCGTGTTATTGAGGTAGCAGTTAGGACTGACACTGAAAGTAGCGTTCTAAAAAAGAAGAAAGCAATAGGAGTGGCCTTGGGTGTCAAGAAGAACAAAAGACCTCCGAGAAGAGAACAGGGATGTGGAAAGCAAAAAACTCTCCATATTCGGGTGAATTTAATGGAGTATGACTTGCTAAAACGGGGATGCTGGAAAGACCTTGGATCAAGATAGAGCAGCATATATATTAAGTGAATCTACAGAAGAGGACAGCGGTCTGTTAGTAACCGCAGACTTTTTTCAAGCCAAAGGAGCAAATCAGTTGAAGATATATATATAAAAAAATGACTCTTGCATTCCCAGGTGCAAAATGTGGCTGTGTTTACAACAGATGGGAAGGGCATTATGGGCAAAGGTTACGCCGGAGTCACACAGAGAGTGATGGTGGACAAGTGGAAGGCTTAAAATTCAAGATTCGAGATTCATAGTTCTTGGCTTACGGCCACGACGGAACCCCACATTTTTGCTGCTACGTGAAACACGCGTGATGTGAGTTTGCCCCATTTTACAACTTCTCTTGCCACAGTTGTTAAGGGAATCACTGCAGTTGTTAAATTAGTCAAACTGTCGCTAAGTGAATCTGGCTTCCCCATTGACTTTGCTTGTCGGCAGGTCGCCAAAGGGGATCCCGTGAGCCTGGGACACTGCGACCGTCATAAATAGGAGTCAATTGCCAAGCCTCCGAATTTTGATTGTGTGACCGCGGGGATGCCGCGACAGTCGTAAGTGTGAGAAACGGTCCTAAGCCCCTTTTTTTCAGTGCCATCGTAACTTTCGAACGGTCCCTGAATGAACTGTTGTAAATGGAGGACTACCTGTCTGTTGGTCGCAAAACGACTTTCTTGTTTTTCTTTGAAGATGTTTCGCTTCTCATCCAAGGCGCTTCTTCAGCTCTGAGAAATCTGCCTGACAGTGAGCTTGCCCAAACAGAAAATAATGTTTTAGCCAAGGGACTGAATTTTGCAGGAACACCAGAACATCTACCAATTGTAGATCTCCTCACAGCCACAGAGTCAGCCATCGGGAATGTTGAAGGAAAAGTCTTCATTGTGGTGCAGTCCAAGCCGGGAATAAACAACATGGCGACTGCTTTAGAAAGAAGGTTGCAGTTTATTGAAAAGGAGAGCCAGATAGGAAGATAGCTCTGGAAAAAAAAGAGAGTGAGCACATGTAGGGAGTGGGTTTTTATACCCTCTGGAGCCTTTTGTTTGGAGTTGCTCCTGTGGCATGAACTTTGACCTGAGTCTGAGTCTGCCTTTCTGGTATTCTGATGGTGGTGGGTTAATCCTATTATGTCCCAAAGGTCATATCCTGCTTCCCTGATGACTCTTAGATTTTTGGTGTTGATTCTAGGGGATCTTTCTTCCTAATCCCAGTTTCCTGATTCCAGTCTTTCTGACAAGATTATCACATCTGCAATTCTACAGACTTGGTTTCTGTTTGGGACAGAGAGACTTCGGGGGTGTGTGTGTTGGTTTCTGCTTTTAAAATCCTTTAGGGAAATATATTCTGTCTTTTAAATATTTCCAAAAATATTTCTTTCTCTGAGGGGAGGACTGACTTCCCACAGGAACAATAAATTGGCAGAACCAGAGGCAGAACAATGAAGGTACCTGCAGCCGTCGGCAGTGTCGAAACACCCCCTTCCAACCTCACAATTCCAGAAAGGAGAGCGATGGCATTCCTAGGAAGAGACCCAAACATCACCATCCTGCCAGCTGATAAAGGAAGGTGCAGAGTTATTCTGAACACAGATGACACAGTCTTCTGAAAGGCACTACCACGTCTGAGACTCTGAAGAGAGGTCCCACCAGCAACCCCAAGAAAAAGGCCATTGGTTTCTCGCAACACCAGAGCTGAAGAAGCTTCTTGGATGAGAAGCGAAACGTCTTCAAAGAAAAACAAGAAAGTCCAGTTGCTGGCTTCGTTTAACGACCTCGTGATTCGCTTAACAACTGCAGTGATTCTCTACACCCATTTGCACCACTCAGGTGACCCTGAGGACACAGACAAACCTCCAAGCGGCCTCAACGACTCTCGAAAAGAAGGCAAATGACCGGCTGTCTGCAAGGAGTATAAATCCTTCCATTCCCCACCATCCAGTCAGAGCTGAAGAAGCTTCCTGGATGAGAAGCGAAACGTCTTCAAAGGAAAAACAAGAAAGTCCAGTTGCCTCCTGAAAAAAAATCACCTTTGGGACAACCACGACCTGGATGACGGAGAATTTCCACAGACACGGAGCAAAAGGCTCCACTGAAAACTCTTAGGGAGTTGAGGGCAGTGCTTAAACCTTGAAAGGGAAAAATCTCAATAGCCACATTCCCTTTGTTCCTTTCTTGCTAGGTTTAATAAAACCTCAGCTTTGGAAAAATTCCCAAAGGCAGCCCTAGCGGAGTGCTTGATTCAAAGAATCCTAAATCCAGCATTAATTCCTCTGATTGCAAGACGCGGGAGCCATTTTTTAAAAAAAAAAAAAACTCATCAAAAAGTAGACGGAGGAAAAAGGCAGTTCTTGCTGTACTTCTGCCTTTTGTGGGATCTGGCCCTGTGTGTTTAGCCGAGGTCTCCAATTCTGGCATTTGTGAACACCCCAGGCAAAGAGCGTTTGTAAAGCTTTAGTAAGCCTAAACACACTCGGTAGGGTACAATCCCCAGTGAGAACCTAAGTGCGGTATCTTTAAGACCACACTCGTCAGCTGAACTGGTATACGGGATTTCTTGGCAACGCTTCCCGTTTCTGCTCAGCACGATTTCCTTCCAAGTCAATGTATGGAGCATTCTGATTTATGTTTAAACTCTTGGGGTTTCAATGTGCAAACAGGCAGCAGCGCCCAAGAACAATCTCAGTTCAGCTACTTGGCAAGGCTACGGAAGTCTGACTCTGAGCTAAGAGAAAGCTTCCTAGCACAACTGCTTGGGATGGAGGTCGGCTCAACTGTGCAGCATATTGTACAGAATGCAAAAAGGCCATTGTTATTCCGAGGAGCTGAGGGACATATTTTGATTTTTCCTTCATATTAAAAAAAAAGTCCCAAAGTTTAGAGCTCATTCTGAGCTAGCTAGCTTGCTTGGTGTTTTTTTTTTTTTTTTAAAAGTCTTGTTTACTGAAGAAAAGAGAAGGAGTTGTGGGTAAGATGTCCCTTGCTTTGCAAAGAATATGTTGCATTTCCCCGTTTTAAGCGAGGATCGCCCTTTTCTACATCTTTGACTCGGTAAGAAAATCCGGTGTTGAATTTAGATGTTACGATGCCTTTATGGAATTCATCAACGGTGGATGACAAGGTGTCGCTCTGCAAACGCGACGCAACATCGATGGAAATTCCTTGTCGCTGTACGTGTGAGAATAAAAGCCGCTTCCTTCATTCTGCTGAAAAACAGAGCGGATATCGAAAGAAACGTGACACTGGTGTGATCCTTTAAGCATGTACAAAATGACGCAGCGAATTATTTGAATGTTAATGTCTACCCAAAATCCTTTTGTTATCTCAAAGGTGCTTTTTCAAGAGGCAACTGGACTTTCTTGTTTTTCCTTTGAAGACCTTTCGCTTCTCATCCAAGAGGCTTCTTCAGCTCTGACTGGATGATGGAGAATGGAAGGATTTATACTCCTTGCAGACCGCTGGGGACCTTGAGGACACCTCCAAAAGGGTTTCAATGCCTCTCTGAGTCTAAGGGAATGCAAATGACCAGCCGTCTGCAAGGAATATAAATCCTTCCATTCCCCGCCATCCAATCGGAGCTGAAGAAGCTTCTTGGATGAGAAGCGAAATGTCTTCAAAGCAAAACAAGAAAGTCCAGTTGCCTCTTGAAAAAGCACCTTTGGGACAACCATGACCTGTATGACTGAGAATCTCCACAGACATCCGTTTGTTATATTTGGGGCAAGCTGGAAAGGAGAGAAAAAAGTAACTTTAAGGTTACCTTTTAATATAGGCAACTTCCGAAAAGGCGTAAAATGGGCCAAACCAAATGTCTCCCTTAACAACATAAATTTTGGGCTCAATTGTGGTCGTAAGGCGAGGACTACCCCTAGTTGAAAACATGGACTGCTTTTGTGAGAAAAGGCTTACTTTTCTCAAGTGCTCCTTACCCTGCGTTCATCCTTCTACCAAAGGACAAATCAATACTAGCAAATTGACATCTATTCAGCACAATATCTCTGCAAATACCGTTTTGGTATTAATGTTGGCCTCATGGCAGGGCTGAGTCCTTCAGAATATCTGGAGGACCCAAACTTTATTGCCAAAGCCTGCTCGCTTTTTTGAAAGTTGCTACGGACCAGTGCCTATTTTATTATCTTTGCTGCCTCACGCAAAGCTCTTTTAATTGCCCTGGGCTACAGACGCTTGAACACTGGAGTTTAAAAGCTGTTTTGACCTGCTGTTTTTTTTTTTAAAACCTTTCTCTCTTTTAATTGCATTGTGTTTTTTTAACTTCTGCCTCTGTCCGAGCTCTCTGGGTAAATTTTACTAGCATGAAATAAACACCCAGTCGAGTTAAATCTTTGCCCAGCTTTGTTAGTAACTATATATAAGCCTCTTCGCTTTTAAAAGGATGATATTAGAAGCTTAGTTTTTCATTCTTCAAATTCTTCATGTTGTCCTGGGATAACTAACGAGGTGTTGGTTACACAAAACACTAAGATGAAATGCAGCAGGGCACACTGAGCAGTCAGTAACCATCCTTAAGCATGGCTGAGTGAATGAAGCACAATTGTCTGGATTCAGTGGGCTGTACAACATGGTTTGCCAGCAACAGTGGGTGGAACTGCATCACACATATACACACACGTTGTCCTAAACTATAATTGATATTTATAAGGGTGCTTGTGATTTGCACTCAGGACGTTTGCACAGAATCCAACCTTAAAAATTGGCATGACGGTCAACCACGGCTGGGGTTCAGCTACCAGAGTCTGATACCATTCTGAGGTAAACAATTGCCTCATAACTAGTCAAATGGCCAAGCCCTCTTTGATGGACTGCCGGTTGTTACAAAAATGGCTGCCAGGTTGCTCCCTTTAAAAAAAAACAAAAACAAGGAAAAAAGAGAAAACACATCTGGTCTTTCTTGTCTACTCTGGTTGAGAGTAGAGTTCTACTCAAGCTTGAGTTCCTAGAGCAACCCTGTTTTGTGAGGCCTCTCTAGGACTTTATATAGAGAGATGCTTTGAGTTGAGTTTGAGCTTTCACAAGATGGCTCCACCAGGTGAGGGTTGTGTTAGGCCAATCCTATCAAGAAGGTGTTTGGGTTTAAAAATAGCCTCTTTTCACACCTGGGTGTGGGTTATGATACTTGAACTCTGGGCTTAGCTCTGTTGAATGCTTTGAGTTAGAAATTCTTTTGGAGAAGATGTTGGCTCAATTCCAGACAACTCAGGATAAATATCGGAGGTGAACAAACTGTGGGCAACTCATTCCTTTGTTGTTCTTGTTTTAAATTACAAATGGTCACGAAATGAACTGTGTAAGTCCAGGACTATCTGTATTTCAATAACCTTTATATGACTTCCTCTTCCCCACCTGATAACCCAAATTTACCTGGACCCAAATTTCCTCTTAAACTAATCCCTCTATGTATATTTGGTAAATTTCATTTTGAAATGAACTCAAGGTGGATGGCTCAATAGGAAGAAGTCAAATTAAGTGCCCTCTTTTTTTAAAAAAAATCCATTTGATGGAGCAAAGCCTCTCTTTGTGAATAATGTAGCCGCCTCTGACTGCAAAGTATAATCATAGGCCTTTTTAATAATAAAAAAAAAGTTATTAGGGAAAAAAAATGTAAAGGTTACTTAATGGCTGCGTTTTTATCTGGTCATTTAAAATGAATGCATAAATCAAAGGGATCATTAAATATAATTTCATTTTATGGTATATTTTAAAAGTCCAGAGGGTGTTTTAGGCTGATATCCCTAATCTCTTAATTCAGCTAAAAAAGGGTGACTTTTAATAAGTGACTTGATAAATAATATAGGGGAAAGTTACATTTAAGCCATAAATGGGGTAAAAGGGAAAGCATGGAGCGTATGAGCGTTGTTAAACTTGTTAGCAACTTGTTAGCAAAACTGCAGTATATTTTTGCTTTGGCAATAAAGTCATTGCCAACTCACAAGGCCTTCTAATTTGTTGGAAGGTTGATAAAGACACAAGTAGCCCTTGACTCACAACCACAATTTCTGTCGCTGTTCTGAGTCCAACATTTCCGTTGCTAAGTGAGACATTTGTTAAATGGGTTTTGCCCCATTTTACAACTTTTCTTGCCACAGTTGTTAAGTGGCTTCCCCATTGGCTTCGTTTGTCAGAAGGTTGCAAAAGGGGATCCCGTGACCCCGGGACTCTGCCACCGTCGTAAATATGAGTCAGTTGCCAAAAGTCTGAATTTTGATCACGTAACCATGGAGATGCTGCAACAATTGCAGGTGTGAAAAACGGTCAAGGTGCTTTTTTTCAGTGCCCCATTGTAATTTCAGTCACTAAACAAACCGTCATAAGTTGAGGACTATCTGCATTAAAAATGGGCTGTTCTGTTGTTTTTTCCCCCATTCGGTCTGACTTTGTTCGTTGGCTGCATGCAAGGGATAGTTTCTGAGTTCGCAGAAATAACATCCCAGGAATTTTTTTATGAAGAATAATAAATCTAGTTTTTTCGAGGTTCTCTAGCTTGACTTTGAGTGATAGGCCCACCTGCTCAGCGAGATATTTTGTGCTCGCAAACAAATACGAGCGTGACAACATAAGCATATGATCCCACATAATCCATAATCCATAAGAAATGTGCACGGCTGTGAGATCCTAGCCTCCATAAATATGGGTTTCGAGACTGACGCCTTATGCAAAGAGAAGAGATTGTTCATTGCCGATGTACAATGTAAAGTAGCATTCTAGTCCTCCATGTTTAGTTACCTCTTATAAATATAAAATCCACAGAACATTTCATGGAGGATTAGGTCCACAACATGTCTTAACTCGTGTAGGATTTGATACTCCTCCAGACACAACGGGTGCGAAATTTGGGGCTCCTGTTGGACACTGTGGAATGAGCAGGTGGCAGCTGTGGTTTTGCACAAATCCATTTTGTGTGTGTATCAATTGCCCCTTTCACAATTACTCATGCCTTATTCACCCCTTGTGTTGGCTGCGGCGTTGTGTTGTAAATGGGGCTGTTTTAAACCCCATAGTAAAACACTGTGTAGTAGTATATAAGTCTATGTGCTACTGCTATTGCCCTTCCTTCCTTCCTTCCTTCCTTCCTTCCTTCCTTCCTTCCTTCCTTCCTTCCTTCCTTCCTTCCTTCCTTCCTTCCTTCCTTCCTTCCTTCCTTCCTTCCTTCCTTCCTCAGTAAAATGAGGACCCAGATTGTTGGGGACAACATGCTGACTCTGTAAACCCATTTTTTTGTCCCATTTTACCACCTTTCTTGCCACTGTTGTTAAGAGAATCCCTGCAGTTGTTAAGTTAGCGACACGGTTGTTAAGTGAATCTGGCTTCCCCATTGACTTTGCTTGTTCAGAAGGTCATAAAAAGGGATCTCATGACCCCGGGACGCCACAACCGTCATAACCGTGAGTCGGTTGCCAAGCGTCTGAATTTTGATCATCTGACCCTAGGGGATGCTGCAATGGTCATAAGTGAGAAAAATGGTCATAAGTCACTTTTTTCAGTGGTGTTGGAACTTTGAACCATCACTAAACGAACTGTTGTGAGTGGAGGACTACCTGAATTTGCATTTTCCCCTTATAAACAATTATATTTAAAAATGCATTGAAAAAACTGTTGAAAATTGGCACTTTTTCTGTTGCCCTAGTTATAAAACAAACAATTTGCTTAGACTGCTTCCTGCCCTTTAGTGCTAAATAAACATATATTTTTTTTTTAAAAAAAAGCTTATGTTTAATAGAATGGTGGAGTCCTGCTCGGGAGATGGCCTGGAAGAAAAATGAATTTTTAATCTCTTGCTTCACCTTCAGCGTTCATCAAGCCTTAATGTCTTAATTTAATTTAATTGCTTAAAGTTAAGCAGTGGAAGAAAGGCTGAGGGGCTCCGGGAGGGCTGGGTTGGCCTTCATCTGGCCCTGGGTTTGAAGAAAAGATGAATGAGGTTTTGTTCCTAAATGCAAGGTCTAAATTTCCAAGATGGGGCTCAGGGATTTTCAAACGATCGCCTTCCAATTTTGCAAAGCTTCTAAGAACCTCTTTGGTGCCTTCGGCTCCCAAACTCAAATGCAAATCTCCCTTAAAAAAAAAAGAGAGAAAAAAAAGAACGCAATAAATCTGCAAAAGGGCTGAAAAAAAAAAAAAAAAAAAAAAAAAAAAAATAGACGGCAACTAACATGGCTGTGCAGGTTTTGGTTGTCCAACAACTTTTTATTTTATTTTGGTTTTAGGGCGTTTTGATTGGTTTGTACAATAAAAAAAAAGCCTGTAAAATAATAGTTTTATTATTATCAGTCGTCTGGGGATTTCTGGGTATTCCGTGAGCTGCCCAGGATCTGGTGAGCCAGGGCAGGATAGCATCTTGGTAAATAACGGTAAATAGATAAATAAAGGTGTGTGAGGAAATAAATCTTTTTTTAACTTCGTTCAAGGTGTAAGAAACTTGGACGGGAGGGGAAATCCGATCTCTGGCCGCTAGGAGGCGCTACCGCGTCGCGCTCTTCCAGACTCTCGCTGGAGAGGTAAGTAAAGGGGAAAATGACATTTTATTATTATTAGTATTATTTTTTTTGCCTCGCGATCAGAAGGGGCGGGTGGGGAGCCAGCTTTTCCAACCCCCCCTCCCCACAAACCCCGAATGTCTGCTCCTCTCTGGCCACCTTGGGTTTGCTCGGCGGAGCTCGGCTCCAAAGCTGGAGGAAGAAGAGAAGGGAAGGGAAGGGAAGGCTGGCTAACCGGCAGCAGCGCAGCGCAGCCCAGCCTGCCCGGGATAAGGCTGGAGGCAGCGGGAGGACCGCTCAAGAGTTGGCCCGGAGGAGTTGTCGGAAGGGGCATTTTGCTCGGAGAAGCGCGTTGGGATTAAGAGCGAAGACCCCGGGCTCCGTGGGGGCAACTTTTATGCGTTTTGCAGGGGTGAAATCGAATTTACTGCAGGAATCCAGCCTTTGCATTCATCCATTTTTTTCTTTCTTTCTTTCTTTCTTTCTTTCTTTCTTTCTTTCTTTCTTTCTTTCTTTCTTTCTTTCTTTCTTTCTTTCTTTCTTTCTTTCTTTCTTTCTTTCTTTCTTTCTTTCTTTCTTTCTTTCTTTTTCTTTCCTTCCTTCCTTCCTTCCTTCCTTCCTTCCTTCCTTCCTTCCTTCCTTCCTGTCTCTCTGCCTTTCTCTCTTTTTCCTTTCCTTTCCTTTCCTTTCCTTTCCTTTCCTTTCCTTTCCTTTCCTTTCCTTTCCTTTCCTTTCCTTTCCTTTCCTTTCCTTTCCTTTCCTTCCCTTCCCTTCCCTTCCCTTCCCTTCCCTTCTCCCTTCTCCCTTCTCCCTTCTCCCTTCTCTCCCCACTCTCCCTCCTCTCCTGGCTCGGAAGGACTTCCTCAACTCCTTTGCTCCTCCACGAAAACGGCCAAGGAAAGTGACTCAACTTTCTCCTGCCTGGGGATGTAGCCTCCACCACCGCTGGCTGCTCCGAGGGGAGCTTGCCTGGCCCAGGAGGGACGGGGACAAGGCGTGAGCAGCCAATGCGTGCCAGAGGCTCCGTGCAACTTTGGTGCCCCTCCCGGATCTGCTGAGCCTAACGTTGGCTTCCTTTTCTGCTTTTGCCCACCCTTCTCCTGCCCAGCCGCGGAGAGAGGTCTCCTTCCCCTCTTCCAGCCAGCTCTCCCCAGACCCTGAGGGATGTGAGACCCCCCCTGTTTCTCCTGGTGGCTTTTGAACCGCTCTGCTTCCTCCTGTGGATTTCTGCAAGCATGGAACGCCGGGACCTGTGATCTCCAGCTGCAAGTAAGCCCCACATGTGAACGCGCCTTTCGCGGGTTGGGCGTTGGGTTGGCTTGCCAGGCTGGTGACCCTTCTCTTCAGCCCCCTCCCCTCCTTTAAGACTCCCCTCTCCAGTGCCAAGGGCAGCCCCCACCCTCCCCCCAGGCAGGACCCGAGATTGCTCTTCAGCCCAAGTTTAAAGGCTGGGGTCTAGATCTCTCTTCAGCAAAATAAACAAGACCTCCCCCCTGCTTTGCAAAGCTGGGTGAGTAATTTTTGATATAAATCAAACATAGATGCATCATTGCCTTTTCTAAAACAAGAGTGGAGGGGGGTGCGTGTCATGAGGACCACCAGGGATTAAAAACATTATCTGTGAAACGGCTTTCGACTGTAGTATAAAATTATCGGTGTCGTTTGCTGAGAATGCACAGAACGTGTTCTGGGGTGGTTGAAGCCATCAACTCACCTTCTGCCCCATAGATCTGTGGCTTCGAGGAAGGCTAAATTACTTTTTTTTTTGGGTGGGGGGGCTTGGCAAGGCGAGATCAAGCTTTGTGCTCAGTGCCCTGGCACTGATTTCCCTGGTTTGGAAAAAGGGAGCATTGCGATATCAAAAAGATTTAGTTTTCTCTCCCGGCAGTCTGATCAGTTATGAACGAAAGGATTGAAAACATATTTGACTTTAGAAGTTCAGAGGCTAAACCCTGGATAGGATCAGCCTTTGGAGAGGCAGAGCAACCCAACCAGGGGTGAAAAGTTGACCCCCAGCAGTTGGAGGTTCTCCCCTCGAGAAGCTGTCGATGTTGCTACTTCTTTAAAAAAAGACACCTTGTTTAAAATGGGCCAGTGTCTTTTCTCACAATTCAGCCCTGTCACAAACCATTAGGGGCCATGGATATTAAGCCCTGCCTCTTGTATCTTGTACGAGGCCCCAATTCTGATATTAAATTATTATTAAAAGCCCGAGAAATTCTTCCCCTCCTCCTCCTCCTCCTCCTCCTCCTCCTCTGCGTGGTACTCCTTTACCTATATTTAAGATTTGTTTGGCTGCATTTCCTACACGCCGCGTTGAATCTCTCCTGCAAACAGATTGTGTGTGAGGATTTAAGTGAAGGAAAAAAAAAAGGGGAACATTTTAAACCTGTTGTTTAGGCGAGGAAATAATTAGATGTATTCCTCCATTAAAGATGTTCGTGTTTAACCCATGTCCTTTTGAACAGCGTTTACTAAATGCAGCCAAATCTTGGTCAGATAAATGTCTTGACTACATAACTGGGAATCTTGTCACTCAGAAGCCACCTATTTTCGTTTTTTTCTTCTTCTGATTCGGGATCTCATTCAAAAGCAAACTGAACTGAGTCCAGTCTTGGAGGTTTCGGACTTTCATCCTTGCTATAAAAAAAAAAAAAAATTAATTTGTGGTTGACTTAATTCCCGGTGATCCTTTGGCTGCTGATGGGATCCTTTGGCTCTCCGATCATTTGACATGCTTTGGGATATAAAAAGAAAGCCTGATTTATGCTGGTGTTTTCCCTCAGCCGTTCCCCGGTTCTGCATCACCGACAGCTAGGATAAATGGAAGTTTGTCAACAGTGGAATTAAGTAAACTAGTCCCTGGCCTTGTCGATGGATTTGTCACCCAGGAGATCCGGGCACGTGACTGATTCCTGCGTGGCCTTAGCTGCTTTGATTAGGTGCCTGCCTGGCGGCTGACGCTGGTGCTTTGAAAAAGACCGAATCCATGTTTGGCTGTCAGTCCATCTGGGAGACGTGGCATCTGTGACATCTGGTCGAGCATCTGCGGTTGTAGCATGCCCCCCCCGGTGAAGGTTTCTGCCAAAAATGCATCTGTAGTTCTGATCAGTGTGTAAGCTAGGTGAGAGATTAGATTTCTCACAGGGTGGTAAGAATAACAGAATGACAGAGTTGGAAGGGATCTTGGAGGTCTTCTAGTCCACCTCCCTGCTCAAGCAGGAGACCCTATAACTATTTCAAACAAATGGTTGTCCAACCTCTTCTTAAAAACCTCCAGTGATGGAGCACCCACAACTTCTGGGGGCAAGCCGTTCTGCTGATTAATTGTTCTCACTGTCATGAAATTTCTCCTTAGTTCTAGGTTGCTTCTCTCCTTGATTAGTTTCTGTCTGTTGCTTCTTGTTCTACCTTCAGGTGCTTTGGAGAATAGGTTGACCCCCTCTTCTTTGTGGCAACCCCTGAGATGTTGGAACATTGCTATCATGTCCCCCCTAGGCCTTCTCTTCATTAAACTAGACATACCCAATTCCTGCAACCATTCCTCATACGCTGACAGTCCTTTTAATCGTGGTTTGTGGTCGAAGTCATGATTGGCTAAGCTAAGCTATAAATCCTGGCTTATGAGCCAGAGTGAGACTGAATTCAAACACTAGGCTGAGCCAAAACTCCATGATAGTTTAAGCACGAATCCAATCAGATCCCTGAGAGGGCATCGGTCCAGCTTAAACTACATGGTAGTTTAGTGGTTGAGAGAATCAGAGGCTACTTTGGGGCAAAACATGATTTTAAAAATATATTTGGGTAATATTAAGTCAGCTGGGCAGTGGGCCTGTGGGATCAAAGATGTGAGATCAACCCTTAAAATCTCTGAAGATCAGCAAGGACAGGGGTGCCTTTGATTTTTGGGTAGTTATTTGCGGACTGTCGGATCCTGTTTCTCACATCTCCCGAATTGGCTCCTATCGGTTAAAATAAAGAGATCCTATCAGGATACTAGTAACTAGACCATTAGACTGATGAAGAAAGAGGACAAATTGCTCAGAGATAACAGAAAAGAGATTTGCTGTTCAAGGAGGCTAATTCCATAAGGGGACATTTTGACCACGTTTGGCTTCAGGCTGAAGCTGACCTTGCAGGCACTTCTTGTAGACTCACAAAAGATCTAGAATCTAGACTTGCCTTTCCTGATCTGGACCCTTGAAGCTTATATCAAATCACAATTCTGGGAGGAAGATGCATGGGGAAGATGAGAGTTGTCGCCAATCAGGAATGTACCAGGCTTAGGAAGGCTGAGTTAAGGGATTCCCTCCATCTTAATTCTGTCCCTCCGAGGTCAGGAAGCAGCTAGGAAGCACCTTTCCTTCAGGGTGGTGGGGAACCCGGGACTCAGATTGATCTCTCTGCTCGATGTGATGACTTGGAAACAGGCTGTTGATAGCCACTTGCTTGTAAACTGAAGCACTCCGTTGAGCCATAAACCATTGTTTACTCAAATCAGTTTAATTAACTCGAAGGAGCCACTTAGATCTCCAATTAGGCATTTTAGCTGGAGGGAGAAAAGGGTAGCAATAAATTATCACTGAGCCGCTGGAAGCTGTTCTTTTTAAATTGGGTTCCAATCCGCTTCCATTATTAGTCAATCTTTCCTAAGAAAAAAAGAGGTGAGGTTGGACTTTAGCTTTGCAAAGCAACAGGGAGGTAGGTTTTATTTTGATCCACCTGACCTGAGATTGTTCTTGAATCCTCTGAGGCAAAAGTAAGATTTAAAAAAAACAACAACAGCAACAACAACAGCTGAGTGGCAAAGAGAAGAATTGGGTCTAAACTGTGAATCAAGCTAAGGTTTGCTTAAAACAGGCTTTCCTAAATAAAGCAGAATTGTTCGGGTTCATATTTTGCAGCTGGCTAGTTTCATGCAGCATACTGAACCCAGAACCAGTTGGTGATTTTTGGCAATGTACCTTCACAGCCTTCCCTGGCTTTTTCCAGACACTGGACAGCAGAAAATGGCTTTACCCCTTATTATCCAGGGATTTTCTGGAAGGCTTTTAGGCAATCTGAACACCTAAGGTTGTGGCTTAGGTTTTTACTGCAAGGAACAGTGTCTAAACAACTGGAAGCTCTGTTGCCTCCAAATGCAGTTTATTTCATGGTAAAATGTCCGTCCTTCCACAGTGATGAAATGCTGTATTTGCTGCAACCTTATGACCTGATCTCCGATTATATTTAAACTGTTTCCACCGAAGACTTGGTGGAGATGGAAGCCGAAGTCTTCCACAGTCCTCCAGCTGTGTTTGGGAGCTCAATTAATCATAAATATGATGGAACTTGCTGAGATGGCTAAATTGACTTCTTGGATCAGAGAAAAGACACGATCTGTGTTTTATGGTGGGCTGGAAAACCTCTGTTGGGCTTCTTGTGTCAGACAGGGGAAAAAAAATGAAATCATGATGTATGGTTTTGAGGACTAGACAGGATAGGTGGTAGAACGAAGGGAGTTCTGTTGTCAGCCTAGAGTAAGAGGTAAATTTAGAATGATAACTGCTTGTAAAGAATGTTGAAAGCTGCTTCTTGGCATCCTCTTTCTTCCTTTTCTATTTTTCTTATTTTGCTTCCGTACGCTTTTAGCCTCCCCCCCCTTGTTTCTTTCTCTTTACATTCTTTTACGTTCGTTTTTCTCCTTTAAAGATCTTTCCATGAAATATATATATATATAGAGAGAGAGAAAATAAAAGGAAGCTCAATTCTTCTTCTAGCCTGGACCAAAAATTTCAGCAGAAGTGAAAAGGTGGGACTTATATAAAAGAAGAAAGCCTTGCCGTTCTGCTCTTTCGGATTCTTAAGTCTCCGTCTCCCTGGCGGGATTGACACGTTTCGCGGGATTGAGGTGTCACGAGGACTTTTGTTGGCTCCTGGCTGCAATAAACGTTTTGATTGAGGTAACGTTTTATGTGAACCCAGCCATCGCAGCTTATAAAATACGGTTGGCGGCTGCGTACACTGAGTGAACTCAGCTCATTCGGGGCTTCTTCAGTAAGTCTTGGAGAAACAAACCATAACTTGGATGTGATTTCTGGGTACGGCGTCTCTCTTTTCCTTCGAGCTCTTCCCATAATGCCACCTTTTTATGGGACCCCCCCCCCAGATGAAACGGGGCTTAAATAGGAACTACAGCTAGCCCTTGGCTTACAACCACAATTGAGCTCAGGAGGGAGTCAAGCTATTCTCCAAAGCTCCAGAAAGGCAGGACAAGAAGCAACGGATGGAAACTAATCAAGGAGAGAAGCAACCTAGAACTAAGGAGAAACTTCCTGACAGCTAGAACAATTAACCAGTGGAACGACCTGCCTCCAGAAGTTGTGGGTGCTCCAACACTGGAAGTTTTTAAGAAGAGACTGGACAGCCATTTGTCTGAAATGGTATAGGGTTTCCTGCCTGAGCAGAGGGTTGGACTAGATGACCTCTAAGGTCCCTCCCAACTTTATTATTATTATTATTATTATAAAATTTGTGTGAGACCTTTGTTCAGTGAGTTTTGCCCCGTCGTACGACCTTTCTTGCCCCTGGGGTTAAGGGACTCACTGCAGTGATTCAGTTAGCAACGCAGCCATTGAATGAATCCAGTTTTCCCCCGTTGACTTTGCTGGTCAGAAGGTCGCAAAAGGGGATCACGTGACCCCCCCCGGGACCCTGCAACGGTCATAAGTATGAGCCAGGTGGTCAAGCAGCTGAATTTGGATCACACGATGGCGGGGCTGCTAACAAAGATCGCAAGTGTGGAAAACGGTCGTAAGTCACTTTTTTCCGGCGCTGTTGTAACTTTGAATGGTCGCTAAATGAACTGTTGTAAGTCGAGGACCGCCTGTACTGGGGGCAGTGTTTTTGCTTTCGTTTGTGACCGTCTGCATTGACGGCGCAACAGAAAGGATGCTTATTCTGTTATGATTGGAAACCATAGCTTTGGCCCCATCCAGGTCAGCTTGCTCAATGGAGGAAAAGGCCAAGGTAGAACACCTGTCATGAAAGCGTCTCTAATCTCACCTTGAAGGCTTCAGAAGAAGGAGAAGAAGACCTCTCTCCTCTTGCTTTGCGTTCCCGAATAGCTCTTACTGTTCAGACGTTCATGTCCCAAGGTTCATCAAAATCTGCCTTGAGAGGTTTTGCTCTCATCTGAAATAGGGCAGAGAATCCGGAGCTGTCTGTTGTGCTGAAACATGACTTCACTGGGGATTGTTGAACAGATGGGGTCACTTGGGAAGTGGAACACAACCTACTTCCTGTGTAATGTCCTTGTAGGATTCATTTGCTGGCCATCTGGGTTGACCTTTCACGGACCTCTTCCACTTATCTTTTGTGGCTGCTTTCTAAAGCGATGCCTCTTCATCCAGAGATTGGGGTGGGTTTTTTTTGAGGGTAAAGGTTCATCCTTGGAGCTTGTGAGTTGGTCTCTGAATGTTTTGTTACCGGACTAGATAATATCTTCAGCAGAATTTAGGGAAGGTCAGCGTCAGTGTTCTTCTGCTTCGAAGGGCTTCACGGGGTCAGTAGGTCTTGTGAAAAGGAGGTCACGTCAGTAAGGGTCACGTCAGGTGAGGGTCTTGTGATGGGTCTTGTGATGGGTGAGTGTGGGTCACACCAGGTGAGGACCTTGTGATGGGTCATGTGCCGGGTCTTGTGATGGGTCAGGTGTGGGTCACATCAGGTGAGGACCTTGTGATGGGTTATGTGGTGGGTCTTGTGATGAGTCAGGTGTGGGTCACATCAAGTGAGGGTCATGTGCTGGGTCTTGTCATGGTTCAGGTGTGGGTCACATCAGGTGAGGACCTTGTGCTGGGTCATGTGATGGGGAGGTCACATCAGGTGAGGGTCATTGGGAAGTGAAGTGTTGGTTGGGGAGGGGTGTGTGGGTTGGTTGAGGGTCGGTGCCGTCTCTGGTTAGCTGTGTGGTTGATTTGGATTCTGAGGGGTTTGTAGGCTAGTTGTGGGTCAGTGGGTCTTTTGATGGAGTTGTTTGTGGAGTGCCAGGCTGTCTTTTTCCTGTTGTTGAAGATGTAGACTTCTACCCCATGCAAAGCCTTTCATCTTGGCAGCCTCCTGCCCCAATCCCATGCTTCCATGCCTGTATAACCTTTTCTCCCCTTCTCACAGGACTAGCCTCATGCTGGGGACAATTTAATACCAATGTAGCATTCATCATATTCCGTGGCAATGTAATAAATCTGGACAGTGAGCAGCCTCCCTGAAGTTTTATATTTTAAAAAGACAGGAGGAGGTTAAACCATTAGCGGATGCTAAGACATCTCTTAAGAGGACCCGTGGAACATGCTCTACTGCTCTGGGGAGCAGAAATGGATTTTCAGCTCAGCATTTTGTCTCTCGATGCCATCTGCCCGTCTGTCCATCTGTTGCTTCAGTTGACAGAGCTGAGGCCCCAGCCAACATATTGAGTATATTGCAATATCTTTCCCTTTGAACGATCAAAGAACACGTGGTTGAGTGCTTCCCAGGTTGAACGGAGGCACCATGGGTTAGTCTCATTGTTGTAACTCAGGGGCCTCCAAATGTGACAACTTTTAAGACTTGTGGACTTCGTTTCCCAGAATTCCCCAGCCAGCATAGCATAGCTGGCTGAGGAATTCTGGAATCTGAAGTCCACAAGTCTTAAAGCTGCCAAGTTTGGAGACCCCCTGATGTAACTTATCAATGGTGTCCAGGATTTTTCTACAACTTGCTGTCCTCCTGAGTTCAGCTCTTATCATCAGTGTTAGCAGATTGAAATGTAAGACGTTAAGAGCATGTCACGTGAAAAAAGGATTGGATAGGATGTATGTTTGATAATATGAGACAACTGGGAGAGTGTATTAAACGAAGAAAGGTCACTAATTACATATGCAGTCATTGAATTCAGCATGCTATTGAGCTATAATTTGGGTGGCTTGGTTTTAGTTTAGCAGATTGTCTCAACCGATCCTTCTGAGTCATAAATTAGGCATTCTGTCTTGTGTGGACCCAGCAATGGTGGTGTGTTCAGCAAATTATGATAAACCATTTAGCCCAAATTGATTTTAGTTGGAAAAGGTGAACTCAGGCATGGTGGTTTGTGAAGGTTGACTTCCGGCTTGTGCTAACCCAGTTAATTGTAGTTCACATCCTAAAACCTGGTTGCATCATGGCACCATATGTCTAAAATAGTCTCTCCGACTGGATTGGCAAGGAAACGGTGTCCCTTAAAAAAAACACCACCATCACCACCACCACCACACCAGATAATCCAAAATAGAACTGGAAATTCCTGGGACGTTTTTTTTAAGCGTATAACTTTGATTTCCTGAACTCTGGCCCTCGGATATTGCTTGTGGTGCTTTCAATTTCAGCAAGCTAACTTGTCCACTCCACGAAGCAGCTGAGAATGCAAGAATGACAGCCTGGAATTTCTGCTAAGAGCGGAACAGACTAATCTCTTATGGTTTCCGTATAATAAATATCCTAGCGTGTGCCATTTTCTAGAAGAGGCCAGACAGCTGGTGCGTTGGGGTTCACAGTTAGTTTTTGCTTACCCATGGGTAATGCAGCCATGTTTATGTTGCGGGGAAAGGAAACAATGACGGGATCTCTTGCAAAGTTCAAAAGTCAAGATTCTTAGAAGCAGAGCAGTGCTTTTGTTGACAGACAAGAGCAAATGTTGACCAGGCTGTTTCTCCAGTGGGATGTCCATGCATTTGAATGATGGCTTTATGTGGTTGGCCAAAACAGCATGAATTATATAGCAGAGGATTTCCCCTACATTGCTTAGAGATGAACCAGTTAGACATGGTCCAGTTGAGCGAGCCAGCAAAAATGAGGTCTCTTAACAAGTTTGTTGCAAGGCATATTTGATGGCCCTTGAGCCAACCAATGTTTCTGCATAAATGAAGAAATTATAGTTCTCAATCTGACCTGATAAGATTCCAGAAAAGTGAAGGCAGATATGGAAAGCAGAAAGGAGATCTGTCACTGGCAGCCATGAACTGAATCAAATAAATATGACAGATTTGGAAGGGACCTAAAGGTCTTCTGGTCCAACACCCTACTCAAGCAAGAGATCTTATACCACTTCAGATAAGTGGCTGTCCAGTCTCTTCTTAAAAGCCACCAGTGATGGAGCACCCCACAACCTCTGGAGGCAAGCCGTTCCACTGGTTAATGGTCCTCACTGTTAGGAAGTTTCTCCTTAATTCCAGGTTGCTTCTCTCCTTGGTTAGTTCCAATCCATTGTATCTTGCCTTGCCTTGTGGTACTTTGGAGAATAGATTGACCCCCTCTTCTTTGTGGCAGCCCTTTAGATATTGGAAGACTGCTATCATGTCACCTATAGTCCTTCTCTTTGTTAGACTAGAGATACCCAATTCCTGCAACCGTTCTTCATATGTTTAGCTTCAAAGCTCTGAGTAGTGACCAAGAAGGAATGTGAAGCACCAAGCCTGGGTTGCTTGACAATTTCTGAATCCGGATCAAGGCATCAAAAGGGAAGGCTACAGAGTCCCCAAACCGGTCTACAGGCTTATGAACAGCTGCCAGATGTTGCATTCAGTCTCTAAGTCAGCCTGCCTTCGAGCATCTTCTAATTAACCTTGAGAACTTGTGTTGTACAGCAAATTATTTCAGAATAGGATTCTAATTTATCTCCCTGTCCAACAGAGTTCCCTGTTTGGGAGGGAGCCAAGTGGATCATTGTTTGCTCAAAGTTGTCCCACTTCCCCCCCCCCTTTGATCATCTGGCTTGTTCTTCCTGCAGATAAGCATTTCCCCCTGTTTTGTTAAGAAGGGACCTTGCGATTTGAAATCTGTAATGTGACATGTAGAACATGCAGCTCTGAGAGATGACATGAAGAAAAAAAAAGAGTAATCCTCCCTTTTGAGGTTCAGCCAATAGATTTGTGAAGCAAAGAAGGAAGATCCGTTTCATGTCGCGAAGGCATCATCAAAGTAAGCAAGGAAAGCAGCGGCTATCTAGAGATCTAGTGATCTATCAAAAACCATCGGATCGGTGTGGAAAAGATTTCATTTTGCTGTCAGTTCTTTCCCCGGCGGAACCCAAGCAGCTAAATTTAATATTTGGAAAATGTTAAAGAGGTAGCTGTTGTATTTGATGAAACAGTACACATTTGCAGAAATAACAAATCAAGAGGTCTCGAAAAGGACCAGCAGCCAGCAGACTGTTTTCTGTAAATCAGAACAACCTCGCCGTTCTAATTTGCTATTTGTTTCTAGCGTATCTCTGTAAAATATACTGTCCCCAGAGCTTCAGATTTAACTCAGTGAATGGATATGGTGCTGTCTCTTCTCCCTTATTGCTGGATCGAAGGGGAGAGAGAGATGGAATGAAAAATATTTGGGTCTTTCTACATTTGTATGGATAATTCTTTCATCAGTCAAGGAGAGGGCTTCCTTAAGGGGTCAGTTATTTAAACTGTTGTCCATTGGCCAACTCTTTGCACTGTGTGGGAGGCTGGATTGTATGTGTATGTTATTATTTTTTTTAAAGATGTAAAGCAGTGACTTACTGATAGAAGAGAAATACTTGTACCTGTGGTTCTTGGTGCTCTCTGAGCTTAGTGGTTTGTCTGCAGACTTTTCATTACCCAACTAGGTAACATCATCAGTGCTAGAAGGGAGTGGGGTTTGCAGAGAGGAGGAAGGAGAAAAGGAGGAGGAGGAGGAGGAGGAAGAGGAAGAGGAAGAAGAAGAAGAAGAAGAAGAAGAAGAGGAGGAGGAGAAGAAGAAGAAGAAGAAGAAGAAGAAGAAGAAGAAGAAGAAGAAGAAGAAGAAGAAGAAGAAGAAGAAGAAGAAGAAGAAAGAGGAAGAAAGAAGAAGAAGAAGAAGAAGAAGAAGAAGAAGAAGAAGAAGAAGAAGAAGAAGAAGAAGAAGAAGAAGAAGAAGAAGAAGAAGAAGAAGAAAGAAGAAGAAGAAGAAGAAGAAGAAGAAGAAGACTCCTTGGTGCTATCCGTGGGTTTATTTTAGGACGTATTCAAGCTTGTATTCTGAATCTGCGTGCTTTTTTTTTTTTTTTTAGTGGGCCTGGATCTTTTTTGTTTTTGTTTTGCAACGATCTGCCAGCCGTAATTGGATTCAGCCATAAAACCCAAATTGTATTATTAGAATGAAAAAAAAAAGCAGAAATTGTGCAAACTGGAATAACTTTCATTTTTTTTTTTTTGGCATCATCGATTCCGTAACTGGCCAGGCGCCATTTGTTGTTTCTGGCCAAGACGATCTTCTCTGACGGGGGCCCCGTTGAGAGATAGGATTTTATTGATTTACTTTCAAATATTTATAGCTGTCCAAAGGCTTTCGTACAGAATAATTGCGTGGGAGGGAGGCAGGACTGATTTGACACCTGCCTGTTAAATATCCCACATCGGAAGGGGAATCTATGTCAGGTAGGCCAAACCAAGAAATCAACCCCATAGGAAAGTCTTCGACTTCACAACAGCTCGTTCAGTGACTGTTCAAAAGTTACAACAGCACTGAAAGTAGTGACTTATGACTGCTTTTCACACTTACGACTATTGCAATTGCTTATTTGTGAGTCAAGGATCCAGTTTGGCACTGCAGCTGCAGAGACACTCAGATAAAATAACAGAATCTGAGCTTTTGATGAGGCAATGTTATTATCTGAGTGCAGGAAAAGACGTACCTGGATCCTACAATTTAAGAACCACGGGATTAATACAATTGGTCTGCATCTCGGCTTAAGGATAACTTGAAGGCTGAGTTTACTCACATTGTTGGAAAGTCAGACTGAAGATAAAGAGAGAGAATCTGAATTCAGACATGATGTTAAATTAGAACCTTTTGTGGAGACCTTGGTGCTCTCTGAGCTTGGTGGTTTTCTTGTAGACTTCTCTTGACCTAACTAGGTAACATGATCAGTGCTAGAAGGGAGTGGGGTTTGCCCTTATTTTTATAGACTAATGGCTTGCCCTATCAGGGTTGATGGGACCGTTCTAGCACTGATGATGTTACCTAGTTGGGTCATGAAATGTCTACAAGAAAACCATCCAGCTCAGAGCACACCGAGAACCCCACAGTCCATCCTTGAGCTACAAATATTTTCTTCTAAGCTTGATTGTTCTAACTGAAGTTCAGACAGCACCATGGACTCCAGAGTTCAACTCTGGGCTACAAATATTCACTTCTATAGGGCTGCTTATTGGAACCTTAGTGGCATATTCACACAACCCCTTTACACCATGCATGCTTAAGCAACTTAGATAATACAGGAAGCCTGCTGGTATCCCAGCTTCTTAGCCACCATACCTGGATGGTTGTCATTTTTTTTGCTCTTTCTCCATCTTGCCTGTTGGACCCCCTTCTCTGAGTTCTAGAGAAGCCCAAAGTTTCAGCATTTTTTCTGAGCCTTTTCATTGCATGAGAACAACAGATCTGTTTTTGAGTTTAGGTTAACAATACCATGTATTTTTATAATTAGTTGTTGCGTTGAGGAGACGGGAGAAACCAGCTTCACTGTTGCATTTGACTTGGTTCTCGCTGTCTAACAGAGCTTGTCATCGTGGTTAATGGAAAACCTTTCATTGAACTTAATAGGATTGGATTGCACCCTGAAGCCATATGACAGGTTCTTAACTCTGATTCCGTTACCATGTAGACGCTCCTGGTTGTTGTTTTTTTTTTGGGGGGGGGGAAAGGTTCCTTAGCTACAGAATGAAACCTGTTATCGTCAATAAATTAATCTCTGTCTCATTATAATGCATAGCCTTAATTACAGGTATGTGTCAGTGTTGCTAAGGCTCAACCCAAATTATTAGAACAGATATGCTTAAATGTCAAGCCTGCAGGAAGGGGAAAAGGCCTGGGGGGGTTAATTCATTCCAAAACCAAATTTCCATTTCTGTCAACATCATGGAATCCTTTACTGCACAGGTTACCAAAACTGGTCATTAAAAATAAAATCACAACGGCGCCTTCAGCCTGAAAATTGATAGGGTTAAATTGGTTTTGGGTTTTAATATATATCTATATCTATATCTATATCTATATCTATATCTATATCTATCTATATCTATATCTATATCTATATCTATATCTATATCTATATCTATATCTATATCTATCTATATATATCTATATCTATCTATATCTATATCTATATCTATATCTATCTATATCTATCTATCTATCTATCTATCTATCTATCTATCTATCTATCTATCTATCTATCTATCTA